>JAHBCN010001639.1:0-110980 GCA_019359885.1 Listronotus oregonensis | reverse complement strand
GAGTAACCCTTAAAATAAGCTGCTTCTTCGCCTCTTTTTGAACATGTTATAGTAGCCCAGGCAGTCAAGCTCAAAATAGTGTCATACCTCGGAATTTTTTATATATGCACCGATTTTCTTGAAAATTTAAATTGCTTATCTTATCCATATCAAAAACTATATGGTCGAAGGTGTGCAAATTGTTTTTGGGTAAAAACCACCTTATCGAAAAAATAGATTTTATAGGTTTTTCCCCTTTTTTTTCAATTCAAATGTCTTTTATTTATGTAGGATAAATACCCTAACGTATTGTACAATAAAAAATTTGGGGTATTTTAAAATATCAACCCTAAGAATTTTTAAAAATACCCTTTTGATGAAAATAATATAGAAAAAAATCTTTTATCGATTAGTAACATTACAATTGTAGTTTTACTGGAAAAAATCGATGGCATTTTAATAAAATTATTAGTTACCATTTTCAATCCCCAAAAACTACCCCTTTGCAGAAAATAAAATAAAAAAATATCTTATGACTGCCCATTTCTAGATTTTGCGTAATTGTAGTATTACAGTTTATTATCTCTACTTGAAATAATTTTTAATTGTCTACACCCTAGCAACCCTTAAGAACCACCCTTTGAAAAAAAATAAAAAAAAAAAATTTTTTTTAAGACTACTGATGTTTTGATTTTAAATTTTGTTGGTTCTAAAGTTTATTCTCTGAACAGTGTATATACATACATAGATTAAATGTACCTACAGACAACCCAGTGTCAACAAAAAAATCAGTGCCCCAAAAAATTTAAAACTTTTTTTACTTTAAAATTGACTAAAAAAAATTCAAAATCTTTTTTTGTCTGTTAATTTTAAAGCTATCACATCCTTAAAAAAAATCATTTTAAAGGTAATTTTCAGGGCTACAAGCCTATGTATTTAAAAGGGCTTGAGAACCTTCATTTTTATAGGAAAGGTGAAAGGGCTGCGGAAAAGCAGTCCCGCACTATAAAAGAAAGTTTAAATCGATTTAACTCCGTCAATTTTTATGCCACAAAAAAAATTAAAAAGGAAAATAACGTCATAAAAAATGCTCATTTTTATATTTTTTTAGTTTTTTTCGTTTCTCTTATGGTTTTGAAGTTAAAATGAGAAAAAGATTTTTTTTTTGAAAAATCACAAAAAAAAACATTTAATTTAAGCTCTTTTTTTTAAAAACTGTGCATCTCTAATCCGTAAAACTTTCAGATATCATAAATAACATACAAATAAAGTATTTGGCGCAAGGAATAAGTTTAATTTTGATTTTGAATGAAATGACATTATTTTTATTGCGATTTTTTTTTGTTTTAACTATTTTACACCATATCTCACTGAAATTTCAGTCAAAAAGACTTTTTTTGGTGCTCATTTTAAAGGTCTTTTTATGCTCTTTAAAAAAGATTATATGACTTTTTGTTGAAAAATGTACCCTTTTCCCGTTATTTGAGGTTAAGTACTTACCCAAGTAACACAACCTGCTTTTTAAAACCTGAAGAACAACATCACTAAATTATCCAGCCCAATGTTTTATTATTTGTTCTATACAACGTTCTCTAAAACCCCTAACATAGTGTTTATATACCCAAAATAGGCGCACTTTATACAGCTAATTTAAAGCGTTATAATTTGCCATTATAAATAGGTTTATTATGGTACAAAATTCATCAGTAATAAAACGGATATATAAGTACTTTATAGATACTCAGCAATGTTACTAGATAGCTACATATTCGATTAAACAGCGTCAGACATGAGTATTTTTCACTAGCCGGTAGCAAGTTGACAGCAATTTGCTGAATAAATACTTTATTTCAGTTGCATAAGTAAACTTGGAAAAAACTTTTTTTTTTTAAAAGGTATTTTATGGTTGTCGCCCTTGCCGATTTTTTTTATATTATTGAACACGACTGGAAAAAAAAAGCAGACTGATCTACGATATACATATATATTACACCTAAAATAAATAACTCATTTTAGGAAATTTTTATATGCAAATGTGAAATTCACTTGCGATGGATTTTTTTCTGATAAAATATATAGTTTTAGCTCTATATTTATCAAAGCGCCTTGAAAATAATTAAAAATTGGATTGAAAAAAATTATATCAAACATTTATTGTTTATGTCGTTTTTTTTTTAAACCCTTTTAAAAAATGTTACTAGATGTTAAATTTCCATACTTTAATCCCGAAAAAATATTAAAACACAAACTAGTTAGAGATGAAAGGAATAATACGCAATTTAATTGCTTTATGCAGCAATGGCGGCCCAACATCCTGAGAAAAATTAAATGGCGACGTGCAAACTGGTCAGAATGGCAATGGTTGCGAAATATTCAATTAAAAGGCCTTTAAAAACCTATTTTTTATGTGTTTGCTTTATAACAGCTTTATAAAAGGATTAATTTCGACCCTCTAGAACTTCGAATAATGTACGAGGGCGCTAATCGCGTTGTTTAAACTCTTTTGGCTCTATAAAAGGGGCCCAACACATTATTGCGTTATTAAACAGTTAGTGGCTATTTGTACGTTTGATGTACCTTTATTTATTTTAAGATTTATTGCATGCATTACCTCCTTATCTTAATTTTAACTATTTCTGTAGATATAACGTTTTTGTCGTTTCGGCTTAATTGTCTTAAAACATTCATTATACATTTTTCTTATCAAAATAACCTGTGCGAACCGCAATCTCATCGCCATACGGCTGACGTGTAAACTCCCAAAAGACCGGCAACGAATACTTTGCGTGGAGTGCTAAGCAGTATCCCGGATCTGCCGGGAAAATTTTGGTAACCTATTTTAATATAAACTACTAAGTGCTTTAAGAAGATATAGCTAACCTGAAACATCCTGGCTCATTTTCGTATCTCTTTAATAAAAAATATATATTTTTAATTTCAGTAGGTGTACCGACTTCTTAAAAGCACGTCATCGTTTAAGATTTAATTTTCTAATTTAATAGCTAGTTTTCCCGTTTCTTTGTCATTGTCAATTTCAATAGGTTTAGCTTAGCTTATTAAACACACGACAAAATAGCCGAATGACTTACCGCTGGGTAAAGCCTGCTTTATAGAAATTTTATTTCGTTGCTGACTACTTAAAAAACCTTTAAATAACTACAATATTCCAGTAATAAAGCATGTTTGCTTAGAAAGTTATGAGTATGAAACACACATCAAAAAGCATTTAAAAAATATTTATAATGGCGTTAATTATAAAACATTGGGATAAACATACGCAAATTACTCCATAAGGGTTTTTTAAAAAGGTTTAAATTAATGGCACAATTGAGGTTTATTTGTGCTTTATATGGTAGCTTATAAAGCAATTATGCAGATAAAAAGCTAAAAACTCTCTAACAGCTGTGGTTGTCACTTTTATAAAGTCTTGTTAAAGCAAGTATATAAAGATATATTAATTAGCTTTTAAGAAAGTTTTTACAACTATATTAAAAAGCCATATTGCTTAAAAAACTATTTAGTGTAAAATAACACTTTTATAAATATATATTAAAGGTCTTTAGACGCCTTTATAAAACTTTTATAAAGAAGAAAATGATATAAAGGACCATCTTGTGTTACTTGGGTAATGACGTAAAATGAAAGATCTTCAAGCAGCTATAACTTGCCTTAGTTAGAACTTTAAGATCTTCATAAATAGCTCAATTTCTTTGTTTTTTTTTATAAGCTTTATTTTTGTTCATTACACTTTTTTCGACAAAACGCATAATTACAGAGTTATGCGTAAAAAACAATTGAAAAATGAGGTTTTTTAACGAAAAATCGCACTTTTCAATTGCGAATAATTCAAAAACTATTTATCTGGCGAAAACACTTGACATGACATTTTTTACTCAAATTTGCTTATCTATCGATTTCTGTGGGTATTTTGGGTAAAAAATTGCCCACCCCCGAGAAGGGGTGGCATCCACCCCATGGGTGGTTGCGCACATCGGCACCATATAGATTTTGCTTTTCGACTATCCATCTATTATCTATCAAAATTTCAAATAAATCGGTGCATATATAAAAAATTCGGAGGTAAAATGCTTGACTGCCTGCACTATAGCGACTAGGAGAAAAGATGAAAATATATAAGTATTAAATTACTCTTCATTTAAAACCAAAATGATCATTATCTTTTATTTTTCAAAAATTGTAAAAAATTGTCCTTATTTAGGGGTTGAAAATTTCCGAAAAACCAATATGAACACTATGATTATCGTATTTTTTTTCCATCATATATGTCTTACTAAAGCAAAATTAAATGCTTTCTTGATAAATGAGGGTTTATAAAGGTTAAAAATGCACCTAAATGCCCTCTAAAGGAGTAAATTTATTCCCCAAAAGTTTAAAAATAATTCATTTTAAAAAATTTGGAAAATTATTTTGCATTTTTAGGTTATGAAAACTATGAAATGACTATTTTTTGTTGGTTATGATAAGAAAAAACCCTTCGAAGGGTAAAGCATTTTCCTATCAAAAAAAGGTGATAAAAAGTCGTAGAAATAAAAAGTAAAAAAGACATATTTATTTTTTTGCATGCAGACTTATGAATACTCATCCTAGTCAGTTTATTAGATTTTGGTTGAATCTGATCTCACCCGTCCAAGGGGGTAAACCATCCACAAAACATTAAGAAAAATGTTTAACCCTTATTAATCCTCATTTATTAAAAAAATATTTAATTTTGCTTTAATATGATGAAAAAAAATACGTTAATCATTGTGTGTAAGATATTTTTATCTTTTTTCCCTGCTCGCTATACCATGATTAAAAACATGTGCTTTCTCAAGAAGTTCTGTGGTTAGTTAACAGTGTTAAACCAATGTTAGCATATCAAGGAAGTTTTAAGGTATATGGAAGGCCAATGCTGTAGAACAAAATTGTCTGGGCGTGCAGGGCAGCGGGAATAAGGGAATCGGCTCCGCGGAGTTTGCGCAATGAATAATAGGTTAGGTCCGGACTTCCATAATTCTTTGTTACTATCTATAAAGTTGGCATCATCAAATGTCAAATTCAAACTACTTATACATTCACTGTTTTTTTTTTTTTGTGCACAAAATTTCTGGTTATTAAACGATACTATTCTAGAATATTTAAAATTATTGTGTAATATTGGATTTTATATTATCTGGTTAAAGTATGGAAAGAATAGATGGCGCCACTTTACAGCCTCCTATTTAAATGGTCGACATTTTTAAAAATTTTGTATTTTTACCAAAAATCTTAGTAAAATAAATAAAAACACGATTTTTTAAAAATAAGTTTCAAACATTGTATGAGTGTAAATGGGTTTAATCTAATTGTCGTATTTAAGGATTTATATCTGAAAAATAAAACGCCAAATAAATTTACTTTAGATTTGTAACCAGCGCCTCTGTATGCAAAAAAACATCGAAATCGGCAAGGGTCTAGAAAAATAAAAACTTGCCATAATTTGAACTGGTTATTTGTGTTTTAGGGTCATACAATATTTTATAAATTTATAATTTGTATAAAAGTACAATAAAATAGTGTTACCTCATGCAGGTAACATAAAAAAAATTAGCAATAAGTATTTTTTACATGAGAGATTGAGTAACCAAAATCTAATTTATTTTTAAACAAATACAGAAAAAGCAAAAAGGAACTTTACTATAAAATTGTACTTTCTTTTATTTAATTAAAGGGACCTGTATATATTAAAATTTGCCTGGTCTGCCCAGTAATTGATAATTTTGATCCTTTAAAAGAATGTACTAAATTATTAAATGAAATAAGAGTACCTAAATGTAAACCTTATTTTTTTAAATGATCCACAGAAATACATGAACATTGTGGTATCACTAAAATAAGAAGGTTTTATCAATCCAAAAAACTTCTGCAACTACAAAATATAATTACACAAAGCAAAACGATTGAAATTAATACGGCGCAAATCACAATGAAAATTACGAAACCACAACGAAACCTGAAATTCGCTTGGACGGAGGGTTTATGAGACGACTATGGTTAATGGGTCAGCGCGAATATAGTTTCAAAGGCGCCGCGCCGTTGCACCAAAAAACGGTATACTCCAGCTCTCATAATAGTATAATGTGCTGCCTAACTACACACTGATTTTTCAGTGTATAAGTAGGCAACACATTAAAATATTTCGTGGAATTTTGTTATTGCACAGAATTGGCGGGGCCCACTGACAGTTATTTTCATAGTGGGCTGGACATTTTTTGATCGAATAGGCCATAGCATTGGGCTTCCATATATCTTCAAACTTCCTTGTAGCATATCCATAACGAATGCACTAAGTGGGTGCCGGGCTTTTAGACGTTTAAAGCCCGTTAACGTTGTCCAAGTATCAAAACATGGAAATACTGCATCTCACGGCATTTATTAGACAAGAGGATAGTGCCTCCACGACATAACTACTAGGTCTGTCTGAACTATCGCCCATTAAAATCTGGGTAGTGTCATCCGTCAAGCAGTTTTAATGTAAATAAAAGTGTCTGTTTTCTTCTACGTCTTTAATCTTACCTTTGGGTTTCACAGTAAGATAAACCTGTAGGTGCTTTATTTAAATATAAGCGAACTTATCTCAAAGCATTGAATATTCATTCTCTATGTTGTGGTATTTGGAATTTACAGTCACTTTCATCTAAGATGATCATTAAGCCAAGTATACCTAAATACCTGAGAGACTACATTCTAGGAACTTATTTATTAATAAGGGATCCATACGAATATAGAACAAAAATAAAAGAGATAGGGCCCAGTGACGATCTGGTTGTTAAAGTTAGCAATGAACTTATCAATGGGTTAAATTTAATAAAGAAGAAATTTATACATAGTATACATACATAGAAATACATAAAATTATTTTAATTATTTTGTTTTTAAAAAGAATATATGGATATTAAACAGCAGTAAGTAAAAAAATTTTTGTAAATTAATAGTTTTACTAATTATTTTAAAATTAAAACAGCAATTTTCTAAGAAAATAAAGCAAATATTTTGTCTACTCTAGGTGTAATACTTCCTGAATTTATCAATGAAATGTAATAAGCATGGGTTATATTAAAGAAACTGTTAAAAAAACAAATTTAAAGAAGTTCGGCAGTATTAGTCATTTTAGCTATCTATTGTACTGCTTGTTTTTGAAGAAAATATATAAAATAACCTTAACCTTAAAATGGTGTATAATTTATGTCATTTAAGAAAAAAATAATTACCGAAAAACGTTATCTCCTGTAGGCTTGCAATCGGAAACAACATCGCATCGATACACCGAATTTGGAAGAACCTAAATAAAATATAATATTTTTAATGCGTATACAAAAATTGTGGTAGTGGGAGTTTGTTAGTCTCCGCCCACCGTCTCGTAGCGTAAATGCACTCTTAAGTTCATCGCTAACTTTAGATCGTTACTCGGCTAATAATCTATTCATAGTACCTATTCCATATTTAGATCAAAATTTAAAAATTACTTTTTCTAATAGTTGCTTGTTTAATAAGTTTGTCGTTTAATAAAAAATGGCGCTATCTGGTTCGTCGTTTTATCTGAAAATGGTAGTACTTTTTTATAAACACATGTAAAGTTTCATGTAGATCTTTTAACTCATTCGCATATTTAAAGCTACTCAATGTTGTCGTATTACACTATTTTTTTACAGTGAAAAAAATTTAAATCGTGTAGTAATACAATTATTATATTTGCAAAGTGTAGCACAAGGACGATCTACGTGTAAATGTCCGAGAAGTCCAGAAATCGTAGCAAAAATACAGAATATGACTTTGAAAGATCTGGATTAACTGACAAGATTTTTTTTATCTTGGGACAGTCCACGAGGGCTGAAGGTCTAAGTACTAACACACCGTGGGTGTCTTAAGTGTGGTAAGAGACAGTTTATTTACAAGGGACTTAAATACTTGGAGATTTTTAGGGAAAAAAAAACCTTCTGCCAGTAGCAGGTCTGGACACCCTAAGAATAAAGGAACGAACAAAATGGAAAGTTCGAAGCCTCTTAGGAGGGACTGTAAAAGGATGCATAAAAGTGGTCTACTTGTCGCTCTGTTGGGAGCTGTCGGAGGAGGAATCATACTGGCCAACCTCTCAGAGTAGCACCCGTAAAAATACCTATAAAAGAGCGACTGGGATCATTAATAAGACGAACAGCTCTCTTTTTGAATGGAATTAAGAAATCTAAGAGTTGTAGGAGAAGCTATTCCCTAGACATGAGAACAATATTCTAAAGAGGTTCTGATTTGTGATACATACAGAGTATACAGATTAGAAGGAGAAAAATACTTTCTGGCTCGAAAGAGGAATTCAAGCTTTTTTCGAAGTTGCTGAGGCTTTATTGTGTTTGTGCCAGTTAAGGTTATTCTCAAGAGTAATGCCAACAAGATTGAATGACTCTTTGTTCTGCAGAACTTGGCCGCTCATTTGTATCGGGTAAAGCATGAACCGGCAAGATTT
Organism: Listronotus oregonensis; assembly: GCA_019359885.1. Classification (NCBI taxonomy): domain Eukaryota; kingdom Metazoa; phylum Arthropoda; class Insecta; order Coleoptera; family Curculionidae; genus Listronotus; species Listronotus oregonensis. The sequence continues at coordinate 102,504 of JAHBCN010001639.1, read as the reverse complement.
TTGGCGCTCCAATCCAAGATTAGTTTAAGGTTTTAAAAAAGAGATATTTGGATTACCCTGCGCTTGTTTTCCAAGAAATTAAATATTAGAGTGCAGGGTACTATTTTCAGCAAAACTGTAAATATGATTGGTTGTGAAAGATAGAAGATCGTTGATGTGAAAAAGCAACAGAGTTGGTGCCAGTACTAAGCTCTGCGGCAACCCACCATTAATTTGGTAAAAGCTGTAAAAATGACCATCTACAATAACTGATATACGTCTATTAGAAAAGAATTTGGAGAGCAAAGAAAAAAGCTTTAGGAAGAAAGTTTATTAAGGAGCCCATTGTGCCAGACCTGATCAAAAGCTTTGGATATGTCATGAGCAACGATTTGAGGTTTACCAAGAAACTAAAGGGACTTATTCCGGTTGTGTGAGACAAATGAAAGAAGATCTGCTGTGGATCTTTTGTGGGAGAATCCATACTGTCTGTCCTAAAATTTTGTGTTTTTCCAAAAACTTTAAGATTTGAAAATAATTAATTTTTCCATTAACCAACAGACAACTGTAAGAAGAGATATAGGTCTATAGTTACAAGGGAGAATTTTAGATTCTTTGTTGGGGTCAGGTTGCACACGGCAGCTAGCTTTCCAGGTCTCCGGTAAAATGACCTGAGAATGATGTAAGAGATTCGAAAGAGGCATCAAGTAGGGTGCAAGCTCTGGAGCACATTTTTAAAAGTCGTTTGCTGGTATGCCCTTTAGCCCAGACGATGTTTTAGATTAAGAGAAGAAATAATACGCTTGATCTGTTTGACCGTAAAAATGATATCCGACATTTTATGAGAGCAGGGACAGGGAAAGTGAAAAATTGGTTAAGGGTAGAATTGACAAAAAATTGCTCGGTAAATAGTTCGGCTTTTTCTTTAATAGAAACAATTTCACTTTTAAAGTTAGAAGTAGAAAGATTGCTTGGAAGTCTTCGAGATTTCATTCGGGGCTTGACCAATATTTTGAATGAAGTTTTGGGTGTCAGAAAGCTCTGTGTACACAGACGCGGACAATGAAACAAAAACAAATTAGAATAAGACTTTTTCAGGAACATTTTAAGTATTTAAGAAAGAATAAAATGTAAAGACTTAGGTCTGTCACTATGAATTCCGAATTTCAAGAGGCTAGGGAGTGGTTTACACCCAGTAGGTACTTCTGCTTCGAAGGAAGTTGGGATCTAGAAATTGGCCAATAAGGTCTTAGCATTCGTTTTTTTTTTGGATTTTAAAAAAATTGTTCGTGGATTACCTCCATACTTGTTAAACAGTAAACTTAAATTATTATTGTAACCTTTTGGCCTAGCGAAATGTAAAAATTCTCACGAAAATGGTTTTTAAAAAATAAAAAATGTTTCATCGAGACAACGCACTCTCTCACACAGCTTAAAAACTCAAACAACCTTCGCGAAAATCAGTGAATTAAACTACGCCACCTCTGACTTTTGGCTATTCTCACATTTTAAAAATCTCAAGCTTGGAAAACGATTTACATTAAACGAAGGAATATAGCAGCCGTGGAAGCGTGATTCTCACTTTGGGGCTTCAGGGATGGAATCCGCGTAAAGTAAAATCTATTTCAAACCATAAAATGGCGTTTTTCTTATCGAACGACAAACCTATTGAACAACCTCTAAGTAAAGTGTCTGATTTATAATTCAATTTTGTGGTTAATATAAAATCCATAATATATTTTCCAATATCATTTGGCTTATATGAAAACCCCGCATCATTATATGTTATTAATGAATGTTTAATGGCCATAATTTAATTTTTGATTGATTTTCCGTGTAAGCATTACTCGTGGCACCTACATATTTATTTAGAGTCTGCGTCATAAATAAAAAGCTTAAAATTATAAAGAAAAATGGTTTATTTTATGATGTTATTACTGGCATGCTTGTATAAAAATGCTTAAAAAATTCCAAAAGTAGTCTTTTTCCAACGTTATTAGTTTTGCAATGGCAACAAAGATGTGTCTTAGTTCTGCAGAGGTTTTTTTGGTGCCTCAAATCTAACAGCAAATATTGGATGTAAAATAACGTCACCCAGCTAACCACGCATTGTCATTCAAACTAAAGTATGCAAAATTGCAGCTCCATCGGTTAGGATAGATAACTGCTTTAAAATTCACTCGCAAGATTTGACCCGAACAAACATACAACACAACAACAAACGTTGCAAGTTAAATAAAAGCTTGTAAAAACCATATCCAGTAGCGGATTAACATGAAGGGCACTTAGGGCTAATGCCCAGGGCGGCGAAGTTTTGCTTTCTTCTTCTTCCCTGGGAGCCGTCTTGATTAACTACCGGAGGCAGCGCAGCCTCATGGACTTTTTGTGCCTATTCTCCCATTGTCTTTTATATCAATCCTCCCGTTAGTCATGTCTTTTCTACAAATCTGTATAACCCCGAGACTGGTTGGTTGATATATTCCTGTGGGTTCATTTCCGATTGCCTGTCTTTTGTGATTCAATGCTTTACATTCGCACAGGATATGGTAAGCCGTTTCTTCCCCTTCGTCGCACATTCTGCAACTTGGGTCCCCATTGTATGAGCCTATCTTGTGTAGGTGTCCTCTTAGGTTATCATGCCCTGTGTAAAAAAAAATATTTTAACAGTTTACGGTATAACAAATATTTAACTTCCATAACTCAACCTTTAAATAACCACTCCTTATGAGATTTAGAAAAAAAATTTTGAGAAATTAAAACGATTTGATAATACATAATTATAGTCCCGGAAATGAAGATAAAAAATGGCAAAACGTCGCAATTTTTTTGTCCTGCATCGATTTGTGTAAAAATTGATATTGGGCGCTTCTAACCCTTTATTTCAAATTCTATTTCATGGTTTGCTGGTGCGCTGTTTGTTTTTTAAGGGTGAAAACTACCCCTAATTGTCAAAACTTATAGAATAACGTTTTAAACCTTACCATGGGTAAAAGTTGGTTTGGATTGGTTGATTAATGATTGTTTTATGCTTTGAAATACAATTTTAAAATATTTTAACCCTCAAAAATTAACCCTTGTTAGCTGAAAGTAAAAAAAATATTTACCTTAAAAAAAATATTAATTTACCATAGTGATGTAATTTTAGAACGCTATTGCTTAAAATATGTACTAATTTCATTTCGCAACTTTTCGACCCTTACAAATCAACCCTTATTATAGCTTAATTAAAAAAAAAGATTAATCCCCAAAAAATTAATAGCCTGACAGATTTAATAATAAAAAATATTACTGCCTGAAAATTTACCAATTTCATTCTTTTGCAAATTTTCAATCCTTAAAAACCACCCCTTACAACATTGCAATTCTTATAAACCAATATAATAGATATAAATAGAAAAGAAAGTAGAATTACATACAAAAATTATACCGGTAAAAGTATAAAGTATACCGGTTTTATAGAATATTATGTTCCGAAGTGGGCTATTCGAATTTTTTGAAAAAAAAGTTGATTGGTTTTTTAAACATAGCTCCTTTAGTTTTAATGATAGAAAGTTTTATCATAAAAAATTTGTAGGGTTTTTTAAGAGCTACAAGGCTATGTAAATTTAATTCTTTTAATCCCTTAGTTTTAAAATGGGATGAGTTTAAAGGGCTAGAATAAGGTGGTGCTCGCTCGTAAATAGAGGCTTTAAACGGCCATATCTGGCTAAATATTTATTGTACAGAAAAATCTATGTAATAAAAAGGCCTTGGTATTAAAAAAGCAATAATTCGGTACTCCGGCATTTTTTTCGTATCTCCAGTATTGTTGGAGTCATTTTGAAGAAAATGGCTATTTTTACGAAATTGCGAAAATTCGTTTTTCACTTTAAGTTCCAATTTTTCTAAAATTAAGAATTTCAATTTGGTTAAACTTCTAGGATGTTATTCATACATATTAATCGCAGAAGGGTGCAAATCTATTTTAATTAAGAGGGGAATTAGGGGTTTGGTTTTAATGATCTTTTCGTAGAAAAAAGTAGGGACCGACCTTATTTTTATCATAACTCGCTCAATTTTCAAAAGAAAGGTCTTATTATATACCTTAAAAAAGACCTTATATGTTTTCCTTAAAAAAATGCAAACTTTTCCCGCTATTTGACTTTAAATCTTTCAAATTCAGCATTTGACGTCGATTTTTTTGTCGAAAAACTCTCACTTTCAATCGCAAATAACTCGAAAAATTTTAGTTTTACGAAAAAATGTATATAACATTTTTTACTTAAAATTACTTTTTTTATCGATTTCTGTAGTTAAAATGTAATAAAAAATTTCCACCTCCAAAATGGGGTGGCAACCACCCCCAGGATAAAAGCACACCTCGTCATGATATAAATTTTGATCCTTGGGCTATTCCTTACCTTCTATGAAAATTTCAGGTAAATCCATGCTGTACAAAAAAATTCCTGTCTATAAGGCTTATAGTTTTTTGCATTTTGCGATGTACTTAATAAAGTCAGAGACAGGGTATGTACATAATATAATATGTTTAGAATTTTAAGAAAAATACAAATCTCAAATAAAAAAATCTGGGACTCATTTAAAATAAGATTGTAGTATCACGTCCAGTCTTTCTAAAATACCCTGAGTAGGCGAAAGAAGTTTTAAAAAAAATATTTTGAACCACTAAACTTTTATCCTAAAATTGTTTTTCCTAAACGCCAAATAAAAAAGTTAATGGGGGGACAGGACACTCGTACATATATTAGCACATAATATAATAAAGACCTTATGTTTATTTTGTTGCAAAAAACCAAAACAACATAATACTGTTGTTACTTTCGTAAGTCTAACTAAAATATTATCTTCTTGTCTTTACTTTGTAGAAAAACTATAAAAATTAAGAAAAACAGTGAATCGACGAAAATATAAACACCCACGTATATTGCTTTATCTAAATAATAAACCTACTTTTACGATATGTTCATGTTACTAATGTATTATTGTTTCAGTAAATACCTGTAGACTATAAACAGTGTAATAAGTTTGTAATCAGTTATTACAGTTATTAATGGACTTATTTGATAAAATTAAAAATAAAATAAATTCGCTTCTTTATGGTTACTTAAAAGTTTGTTCTTTAAAAATCTATTGCTTTTAAAATTAAAAGAAAAAAAGTTTGATTTTTTTTATTTGGATGGATGAGTGGAGTAGAAGGTATCTTATTTACATGGGACTTAAAGATTGGGATGTTTGGTCTGGTTCCACAGTCTGGACACTCTAGACTCTTAGATAAAAGAACGAACAAAGTGGGAAGTTGGGGCTTCTCCAGATGTACTGTAAAGGGATTCCTAAGAGTGACACTACATGTCGCTCTATTGAGAGTTGGTAAAGGGTAAACTATATTGGATAATAAAAAGAAGAAGCCGTGAAAGCACCTATAATAGAGCAATAGATCACCCACCGTTCGTCGAAGAGCAAGAGAAGGAAGCTTTTCTGAAAGATTGAGATTATTAACTAGGTAAAAGGCCCTTTTTGCATGGAACGAGGAATGTTTAGAGTTCTAGGCGCCATTCTCAGACAAGATATTCTAGAAAAAGTCCGATTTGAAATACATACAGAGTATACAACCTTAAAGGGAAAAATACTTCCTGGCTCAAAAGAGAAAGCCGAGTTTTTTGAAAATGTGGCTATGGATATAATGTGTTTAGGCCAATTAATTATTGTTATTTTTTAAAAAATTAGTAATATTTTTTCGCTAATTAATAATTTTTTTAAAAAAGGAAATAATATCTGCTGTGGAGCTTTTGAATGTGACTGAATACTTAAGGTCTGTCATGTATAATTTTATATTTTGCTAAATACTTTAGAGTTTGGAATTAGATGATTTTTTCTATTAACTTGTTAAACAAGTGAAAAATCAAGAGAGAGTTTTAGATCATTTCTTGCTAATTAGTTATACGGGGTGTTTTTTATTTGTTGATATGATAGGGTATATGCTACCGTAAGAGATACAAAAAAACTAAGATTTGTTCTCTTTGTTTAGTTTATTCAATCAAATCGACGCTAAAGATTGGTTTAAAAGATACAGAGTGATTTTCAAAATAGGCTGGTTTTTATTGTCGCTTTTAACTCCTTTATTTATGGAGATAAAAAAAAACTAAAAATACTTAAAAAATATAGATGTTTTCTAAATTGGGAGAGTTTGGGTATCTAAGTATCCCACATTTTTTGTCCATAGATTTAATTTTGTGTTTGTTTGTTTATATGTCATAAAATTTAGTGACAATTAATTATGGGTTATTATATTCCGTTTCGGACTATATTAAAAAAAAATAAAATAAATAGTTTTCAAAACTTTGAAAAGTTAAACATGTTTGAGTGCTATATTAAAAGTAATTAAAATAAAGACGAAGCTTTAGAATTTTGGACGTTGTTTGAAACACCACTAAACAGAAGAACAAATATTTCAAAGTTTATATAACGATTTAAGTGAATATAGATCATTTGGAAAATCAAGAGGTTAGATTAAAAATAAGGAAAATAGAGAAAGAGATAAAATAAATACATTTGCTTTTGTTGTGTGCTAATCCGACGGTTTCTACCCTTAATATTAAAAAATATATTGACATAAGTAAATTTAAAGTTTTAGAAACGTTAAAAAATATGGCAATTGTCTAGAAAGTTGCCTCCTTTCCGATTTTGACCAAAATATTTTTTCGGCAACGTTTCGTTTTCGAGATATTTATTATCAAAGTTTAAAATCAAACTAACCTCATTTTCACTATATTCTTCCTTTTTTGTACACAATTCTTTATTTTTACACTGAAGTGGCACACAATATTTTATAAATATCTTTTAAAACCTTGTATTTTTATTTATTTTACACCTTTTTTCCATTAAATTGCGAACTTTGAAGTTCAAAGGCAACAGCCGTATTTGCTTATAAAATAACTAGAGTATACATGGTTGCGGCAACATTGGGGCGTGTGAAAGTGGATGTTTGCAATTAAATGAAAAAAAGGTGTAAAATAAATATAAAAACAATTTTTTAAAAGTTGTGTGTAAAATATTGTGTGCTAATGTAGTGTAAAAATTAAGAATTTTGTGCAAAAAGAAGGAGGAAGAGTGTTAATAAGGTTGGTTTGATTTTCAACTTTGATGATGAATATCTCGAAAAGGAAACGTTGCCGAAAAAATATTTTTTCAGATTCGTAATCGCAACCCCGTATACCAAATTTGGTCAAAATCGAAGAGGAGGCAACTTTCGAGATAATTACCAAAAACATTTATGAACCGTACAAAATAAGAAAGGTTTATAACATACATCTTAGTGATAAAGAACGGCTTTTAGAATTTTATCATTGATATTTTCAACAGATTAATCGGAATCCCATTTTTTTTTTAATTTAATATGGACTGAGGAGGCTTTTATATCTAGCGAAGAAATTTTTAATCGACGTAACAATCAATATTGGTCAATCCAAGCAATATTAATCCAAAATGGGTGTAATGTGTGTATATGTGTATGTTTAATTCGTAAAGTTTGGTTATCATTTTTCTAAAATTTAAATAATACTTGTTTACCCATGTTTAAAGCTGCTGAACAAAAAAAGTATCAGATTGGTTCAAAAAAAATCAGTAACCATGGTTACTGGATTTTTGAACTAGTCTACTACATTTTTTGTGCAGGTGTTTTCAATCAAACAATAAATTATAGAGGTAACTTTAATAAAAAAATCTTATCGTTCTTCTTATTTTATGAAAATATATAATATATCCCTAACAACAAATAAATGAATTAATTGTGACTTTTTGTCATAAATTTAAATTATCTTTTATAGAATATCTCTCATTTTAAAAGCCCACCTTAAATAATTTTAACTTTGATTATTGTTTTATTTTTATAAAGTTTTAGATTTTTTTAATATCATGAAACGGTGATCGATTTGTTACCAAAATGTATATAATTCATAAATCTTTAGTTAAATAACAAAACCATTAATATTAGAGCTTTGCAGCTAGACAATGCTTCTCAGGAAGTATTTTAAAAAATGCATAGTCATTTTTCGTAAAAGAAAACAACATTCAAATCTACTTGATTTAAGACCGGTTAAGCATGAACGTAAAACAATAGATTTGTCTCTGCTTCCGGATTAATAGTAAAAATAATTATATCAATATAGTCTAGGAGGAATCGGCGCATGAGTATCGAAAACTATTCCACCTCAATTTTTTTATACGATCCTCTTTAAATTGCCCTACTGATGATATAAATGCATGTTGCCATTGCGCCACCTGGTGCCATATTGTTTAAATCGATTGCTTAAACAATTGCAAGGACTATTTTTTAACCGGACAATTTTTTTTCATATTCTTTATTGAAATACAAATAAATAAGGTCCTACGACTTTTTACGATAAAGTTAATATTTTTGGAGATATGAATTTTTAAACGTTCGAGAAATCTCTAAGTTGAGTACTTTTGACCCATGAAAAATATATATTAAAAAAAATAAAACAAAAAAATATTTTTTAAAATTTTTTAAACAATAGTTAATAATATCCCTAATTGAGATTTGAACAAATTTTATTGTTTATACAGGTTTTTTTGATTGTTTATTAAGCGCGCTCACAAATATGTCTCCCTTACCTTTAGGTATCGCCGTCCCTCTGACTCATACGCTGCATCGGCCCTTCTGTGTCCTAAATCATTATTTATCCTTTATCTTAAAAACTAGTAACTTTATCAAAATTGTTAAAGAAAGCAATGTTATTAATAATTTAATTATCTTTAATTTGTTTCTATAAGTTTTTTTTCTGAAATCAATTTTACAAAAGTTATTGGAACTTTATTTTACTTGCCGTGCCCGCGTAATAAACAATGAAAAAACCTGTATAAACAATAAACATTTTTCAAATCTCAATTAAGGATACTATTAACTATTATATAAAGAATTAAAAAAATATATTTTTTATGTTTTTATTTTTTTCTAATATATATTTTTCATGGGTCAAAAGTACCCAAATTGGAGATTTTTGGAACTTTTAAAAATTTATATTTCCAAAAATTTATCGTAAGAAGTCATGAAACCTTTTTTATTTGTTTTTCAATAAGGAATATGAAAAAAAATTTGTCCGGTTAAAAAATAACAATTCCTTGCAATTATTTAAACAATTTCATTTATAGCATCAGTAGGGCTATTTAAAGAGGATCGTATAAAAAAATTAAGGTGGAATAGTTTTCGGTACTTATGCGTCGATTCCTCCTAGGCTAATACAGCAAGAAGTAAATAATGGCGACGTAATTTTGAAATTTAATCCTTGCATTTTTCAACGTGCGTTGTTATCAATTTGGTACCAATGGGCTGTACAGTGTATCCCATATAAAAATTGCTCTCTACAGTTATCTTTTTAACCCAATGGATACATTGTAAGTTAAATAAGGATGAAATGGTTGATCATTTTATCAATAATCAATCAGTGCGTCCGATGCATTTAAATACGATGTACTTTAAATTACCCAAAATTTCATTTTTAGAACCGAACGAGTAACTTTTGCCGTAATTTCATTCTAACATTGTTGCAGTGGTGTATCTAGAAAGCTTGCATCATGTCAAAGTCAAAATACCATATATTTCTGTTGCTTAATCCATAATAGATTTCTTGTAAATTAGGGTGTCAAACTAAGTGATATTTTGCAATCTTCCCGGCATGGTTGGAGACATCATCTGGTATACGGATGGTTCCAAAACCGAGCAGGGAACTGGAGCGGGCGTGTACAGTAAAATAAGGAATTCACAATTATCTATTCCACTAGGAACACACAGTTCTGTATTTCAAACGGAAATATATGCTTTACTGCACTGTGCAAAAGAAAATAACAGGAGGGCTTATAAAAAAAGCGGATCTGCATAATAACAGGCAGCCAAGCGTCACTGGGGGCACTAGTAAACCCCAAGGTAACGTCCAAGCTGACATGGGAATGCCAAAAAGAACTGGAAGTCTTGGGAGAACGCAAAAGATCTCTTGTGGGTACGAGGACATTTGGGAATAGAAGGCAACGAAAAAGCGGATGAGCTAGCGAGACAGGATCATCCACACCATACTTTGGACTAGAACCTGCCCTTGGAGTGACCAAAACCACAGCACGAGGGCAAACCAAGGAATGGATCCGAAACAAACACGAGGAATACTGGGGAAACCTCAGTAGAATTAGACATGGAAAAAGCTTCATAAGGGGCCCATCCAAAAAAACAAAGGAAGAACTACTTAGACCAAGTAGGAAAAGACTTCGCATAACGGTAGGGTTGCTAACAGGGCACGATAGCCTAAGAGGACACCTACACAAGATAGGCTCATACATTGGGGACCCAAGTTGCAAAATCTGCGACGAGGGGGAAGAAATAGCCTACCATATCCTGTGCGAATGTGAAGCATTGAATCACAAAAGACCACTATTCAAAAAAGTGAACAAGAACGAATGTTTGTTTTTGTTTGTTTTTTCGGTGTGTACATACCTAAAGAGAAATAAATTTTGTTCGTCGTCATCCATAACTTTTCCAACTGGTCAAACGAGAGTGAACAAATATTTGATTGCGCTCTGTAGACAAAATTACGCGAACAATAAACAAAGAACACATACAAACAAGGTGAACAAGACGAATGTTTGTTCTTGTTTGTTTTTTCGGTGTGTACATACCTTTAGATACATTGGTGTTTTAAGAGCATATTTTATTTTTACCATGCAAAACGTAAAATGGATTTTGTTTTTGCTTTTTTAAACAATTTGAGTGTAGCCTGATTTTTTACTTACCTATCCTATCCTAATAAATAAAAATGTTTATTTATTTTTATGTTTTTTAATTTTTGTCCATATGTCTGCATTTTCATTTACTATTGCCAATATTAGAATTTTTAATAAAAATATTATTAGGTTGATTCCGGGGCGCCGGGATATCGAGATTTCGTTTTTTATCCCGGGATTTCAAAACGGGATCCCGATCCCAAAAATTGAAAACCTTACTTGCAATAATGTAATTGCTGTCTTTTTAATATTGAATATAACTTAAAGCATTGCAACCAACTAATAGCCATGTGGAAAAAGGTTTTATTTGATTTTTAGGAAATTCGCCATATCAACGTTTGTTAGGTATGATGGATGTTTGATAGAAGTTTTAATAGTGAAGATTTATAAAACCATTTTTCAGCCAGTATTTTTCCTCATCTAATATGTATGCTCTGTGTGTATTCTAAATCAGACTCTATAAAATACCCTTCCCATATCTGAGAAATGGCCTCTGTCACAACTCCTAGTTTTAAAAATCTATGTATATATTCTAAACTTTATTTTGTCTTAGGATTACTAGGGCGTCACGGGGATTACTTAGCTACAAGCAAATCTTTAAAACGTTAATATGACGAAATGAAACAAATTTAACGCTTACCATACAAAACAAAGACATTGTGTTCTCTTTATTTTATCGATCCACGACACTACAACTCGATTATTACAATACAGAGGAAAAGAGATAGATATTAATGTGGGGTTAGCTATAGGGTATACGTGCTACAACCTAGCTCAAGCACAGACACATGACAGCTGTGACAAAATCTTGGACGTGAGAACAGACCAGATGATTTCCCAGTGCATATTTAACGAAAAGTTTGAGGTAAAAATTCTAGATCGAAGTGAGTGGACACAACTCGATCTTCCCAGCACGGTTGATGACATTGTCTGGTATACAGGTGGATCCAAAACCGAGCAGGGAACTGAAGTGGGCGTGTACAGTAAAATGAGGAACTCACAATTCTCCATTTCACTAGGAACACGGTTCTGAATTTCAATCGGAAATGTATGCTTTACTGCACTGTGCAAAAGAAAATAACAGGAGGTCTTATAAAACCAAGAGTATCTGCATAATAACAGAGAGCCAGGCGTAACTAGGGGCACTGTTAAATCCCAAGGTAACATCCAGGTCATTCGGGAATAGAAGACATCGAAAAAGCAGATAAGCTAGCGAGACAGGAATCATCCACAGTATACTTTGGACCAGAACCTGCCTTTGGAGTGTCCAAAACCAAAGCACGAGGGCAAACTAGGGAATGGATCCGAAACAAACACGAGGAATACTGGGGAAACATCAGTATAATAAGACATGGAAAGGGCTTCATAAGGGGCACATCCAAAAGAACAATGGAAGAACTAATCAGACAAAGTAGGAAAAGACTTCGCATAACAGTAGGACTGCTAACAGGACACCTACACAAGATCGACTCATACAATGGGGACCCATGTGCAGTCTACCATATTCTGTGCGAATGTGAAGCGTTGAATCACAAAAGACAGGCACTATTTGGGCAACCGAAAATAAGCCCACAGGAATATATCAACCAACGAATCTCGGGGTTATACAGACTTGTTCAAGAACAAGACCTAATGGAGAAGGATCGATAAAAGATAAGGGTTAGGCACAAAAATCAAGATGTTACCATTGCTTCCTATGAATCAACTTTTCCGTGAAAATAGAAGTTTGAAAATTTAAGGGGTATTAAAGGGATTTCAGCAAAATTAATTCCTATTATTAATTATTTTGCAAATTGTAGCATATATTGAAGAATAATAAAAGGATACCGATAAGAACCTAGGTTTTTCAAGATTATTTAATTTTGCCGCCACTACTTTGAGTCCTTCTAAACTAAGCTTTTGAAAAACTTTCTCTGGAATTTTAATTTAGTTACCGGTAAATGAACACGTTACGGAATACCGACGATTGCAAAATCTCCCTATTAATTTTCTTTACTATGTCTTCACGGAATGTCAAACAAAAGGCGCACCTAAACTAATTTTGAGAAACTGAACCAGCCCTGTAAACCATTACCGGCTTGACCCACCCTTAAAGTTCGATTTTATGATTTTCCTTATCCGGGTGATAGTTTTGCCCTTTAAAGCTTAAATTAATTCGATCGCTGTGACTGATATAAATGAATTCATTACTGCTGACTGATTAGGTAGTTTTTTTCGTTAGTAAATAAACCGTTAACCCTTTCAGAATGTTTTTTTTGTAATTTGTTACATGCGATATTTGACTTTTGTATAATCTTTTAATATTGGTTTAAGTTTTAAAAATACATAATGTCATGTGTTCTTATAATATATTAACAATGTAACCGCAAGAATGCAAGTGGTTTATTTGCATCGAGGGGTGTAACGTTGCCAAATTTACGTTTACAGCGGTTACAATAAAAAACTGATTAAGGAAACGATCGATAAACTCTGCCGATAACCGGCAACTCCAGCGCATGTTACAAAAGATCCCACTGGGCCCAACCATGACATCGACGTGCAAACACAGCGGTGGTTTCAAATAAGGGCGCGTCCATTAATTACGTAAGGCGATTTTGGCAATTTTTCGACCCCTCCTTCGTCCTTGGTGAGATGCCGTGAGATTTGGCTCGTCTACGCCCCCTAATCTCACGTGAGATTTTTCAAAATGCGTGCTTGATTGCGGTGAATTAATTTAAAAAAAAAAACATAATTTTCCTAATTATTTTTATTTAAGACTAGTATTTAAAACTACTAAGAACGTAGTCTAGAATCACGGTGGGAAAAAATCATTGTGTAAGATTAGCTTATCGTATTAGCTATATTTTAGTGGAGAAACATGTTTTACTCATTTTAACTAAGTTTTCTCGCAATTTTTCACTGTGTCTTGCGGAAGAAGAGATCCTTCCTCCCCCCCACGTGAGAATAGGAGCTATAATGGGCTCGAACCGCTTCTCCCTTAAATGCCTAACGTAATTAATGGACACCCCCTAAAGACTCTATCTACAAATTCCCTGTCAATGTAGTAAAATATACATTGGAAAATTAGAGTTAAGGAACATAAAAAACATACGTAACGAGGTGAAACGTCGAGGTCTGGGGTTGCCGGACATGTATGGTGAAATGAACACCGCATACAATGGTCTGAAGCAAAAATTATTCATAAAAAACCCACTAAAAAAACATAAAGAAGCTGCAATAATTCTAAACAACCAGAATGTACATATATAGCAAATCTAGTGTTGACATCCTGGATATCTAACCGTGAAAAATCCGTCAAGCTTCGGTAAACAACGAATAGTATAATATAAGGTTGTAGCTTTTAGAGTAGTTTTTAGTTATCACTTGAAAACCGTTGAACATACATTTCTAACTGAACTTTTGTGTACCAATAAACAAATAAAGACAGTGGAAGTTCAAGATTTTAGTGTTATTGAAACCATAACATAAACACCTTTAAGGATAACAAAACTTTGTTAAGGCACTACATAAAGCCAGTACCTGTCTCAGAAATTCCCAAGGCTACCTACCATGACCGACTAGAACTTATTGTTCGTGCTTTTAAATTTGTCTAAATTATCCCCAACATAATATAACATAATTTTTGAAAATTCTAATTATATATTTCCCGGGTTTTTTCTAATACGTTGTTAAATTTTTGTTTATAACTTCTACAAATAATTTAGACAAATCCAAAAGCCCTAATTTCTAGTCAGTCATGGTTAGTTCTGGTTAGCAAAGCGGCTTTTTATTTTCCCCAATTATATTTCAGACGAAAAAATGCGGGAACGTATTAAAAAAGTTCCCAAATTATTACATTAAAATATAATTTTTTAGCCGAGTCCCTGCATAATAGAGCATGTTTCATGTGTCAACACTGTCAAGAAGCTCGCCAGCGGGGTGTCTCTAGACGCAAGTGTGTTAAGAAGGTATATCGTCAGTGCGCTGTTGTCAGTCTCAAACCAAGCAAACCTTCTGAGTGCACATTAAAATCTGGGTCCTACCTGGATTGCTTAGAGGTTAACGGGGAGTAGTTTAGGGGTAATAGTTATTTGTATAATGCCTGTGGTGGCACTATCTCGTTGTCTAAAAGGTGCCGTGTAATGCAGTGTCTGCATGTTTCTGCACATCGCTGACGAAACTAATAAATTGGGTTGAAAATTTAAAAACTCTGCACACACAGTACTGTGGCTTCATTAGCCTTTGTGAGATGACATAAAAATTTAAAATAGAATGCATATCGGGAAAACAATTGTGCTGACTGGTTCATATTGTTGTCAAACATTTTTAATGTAACTAAACGCATCTGTATTTTTATACTTTTTTGACCCAGATATTTTGTATTTAATCGAAACCAATAATAAGTTGGGTGGTTACAAATAAAAAAGGACACATTTTAAATTGCCCTAAAATACGGACTTAGACCTAAAATATCTAAATCAAAGATAAAATTATTTCTAAGAAGCGCCTGAAATAAGAAATCCCTGTATATTGTAATTTTTCTTTTAAAATGAAGATTAATTTAATAACCTTAGTTTTAGGCTAATTTATTTTACGGAAGTACTAAATTATTTCCATTTATGATATTGTATTGTTTCAGGTATGCTTCCTAGATGTTTAAAGAATGATAAATGACCCTTATTTCATTCGATTAAAGTAGCAGACATGGCTAAATCAATTTAAATGTGTTATTAAGGTAAATTACATAATATGTACATAGGTGCTTTATGCAGGAGGATATAAGGTGTATTCCTACCTTCATTTAACCTAATTTAAAGAAATATTTAAATGTTCTCATTAATATTTAATTGTATTTATAATAAACTTTAACATTTCCAATACTTATTTTTCATTAACTTTTTATTTGTCATCAATAATATAAAAAAATTTAATTTATCATTTCGTATATTTTATTTGGGATATTGGTTTCAGGGTATATATTTGTTATTTTATTTGGATTATTGGTCTTTAATATTTTGGTAAAAATGAATTTTATCACAAAGAACATGGATGTGAGAGAGATAGCAACGGCGAACCCTGTTGCTTTCTCTTTCTAATGCGACCACGTTTTCAGCTCTGTTTTATTCCTTCAGGTTAGTACCGGGTGACCATTCGAAAACTACCACCTCCCTTAACTTTTTTATTTGAAGTTTAAAAAAAAATGTTTAATATGAAAGTTGTAGGGGCAAATTTGGAGAGTTCAAACGTAATTTTGGATATTATACAATACAGCTTGCATCATAAAGACGTGGCGAACCATAGTTATGATTTTTTAAATAGGACACCCTGTATTTGACTTGATATTTCAGTTCTGCTTAAAATTCTAACCATTTTTTATACAAAACTTTATAGGCCTAAATTTACTGGTTTTTGAACAAGGAAACTTTAAAAGTTGTATTACTTGCTATGAAACAGAGTAAAAAGTTTGCAGTAGGTCATATCTGTCGTCATGACAGTTTAAGGTGACATGTTTTTCCTTGAAAAATCTAAATAATTTGTATAAAAAAAGGGTTTATTCAACAGAAGAAAAACAAGAAATTCTTTTCTTATTTATTGAAAATAATTATAACCCTACTGCTACTGTTACACCGTTAAAAGCATTTTTACAAAATTTAGAACAACTTCAAATTTCAAAAATGTTATTCTACCAACTAAGTGTAAATAAATATTTATATCAATTTTAAAAATATGTCCGCTCAAACAGTGCAAAAAAGCATAACTGACGGCTGTTTTGTCCTTTGATTTAATACAGGGTAAGTTTTTTAAAACCTGACATAGGCTATTTCTTTTAACAGTTAGAGCATTACTTCCAAAAGCAAAGTTGTTTGAAATAAACCAATTAAGAAAAATCGCAAAAAAATTTTACAGCGTTGCCAGCTTTTGCAGCAAATTCAAAAAGGTATTTTTTTAATGGCAACACCGCATTTTTTTATTACCGTTTAATAGATTTCAAAGTTCTCTACAAAAACTTCATATATACCATTTTTTTGTTGGAGTAGCCATTTTTGAATAATCAGGCGAAAATTATTGGTTTTGGCCTATTTGTTAAATAAATGAGGAACATTCAGAAAAAAATAAAACAAGCTAAGTAGTGTCAAAAAAACACAAAATTTAACTAACCTAATAACACTTCCTCAGATGTCCGCTTTGCAGTCTACAACAATGAATTCGCTTAACAATATTGTCATTAACATGCTGCAAAATTGCGGGGGTAATATTATTAATTTCTTCGAATAAAATATTTCAGCTCATCAACGGAATTTGGTGCCGTCACATAAACATTATTTTTTACGTGACCCTACAGAAAAAAGTCTAACGGTGTGAGGTCAGGTGACCTAGCAGGCCACTCTGTTGTACCCCTTCTTCCAATCCATTTTCCAGTCAGAAGTTCATTAAGACTAGAGCTGTCAAAACTTGAAGTACTTCAAGTAAAATTTTACTTGAAGTACTTTTTTGTACTTCAAGTATTTTATTTCAAGTACTTTTTATTAGGAGGTACTTATACTTGTACTTAATTAGTTCTAATGAAGATACTTGGATTTTTACTTGATTTGACCAAGTAAATTACTTGAAGTATTTATTTAAGTACTTGAAGTATTACGATGTACTTGAAGTAAAAAAAAGTACTTGAAGTAAAAAAAAGTACTTTAAGTAAAGAAAGTACTTCAAGTAAATAAAAAGTACTTGAAGAAAAAAAACAACCAAGTACTCGAATTTACACGCCTTAGATAATCGTACAAACAAGTTAAAACAAGAAATACGCGCAACCGCTGCTGTTTTTATTGTATTGCATTACAGCGCTCATTTGAATTGGATCCAACAGCAAGACAAGTGTAACTATTACTGAGAATTAGATTTTTTGTTCTTTAAATCGGTTTGTGTCAACGTGAAAATTATAAGTGCTTTGGTCTGGTGAAAATAAAAAAGAAAGATACCTAATAGTAGAAGGTATCCCAAGAATAGCTTTTGGGTGCCAACCTGCTGTAGGCACCCATATAAAAACACTCGCTTTTGACAGATGTATCGGATGCCAACGGGTGCCAACGCCAACCCGTTGGCAACCACAGGGAAAAAACCCATTTTGGGAAAAACCAATATTCTATAATAGTTTAAGGTCCAAGCGTTCACCCGAGTAGGGCATTGTAGGCCTGTTGCCATAAATTTACATACGAAATTTTACATTATTTCGGACATCGGATGCAGATCCCGACTTAAAACGGGACACTTAGCAACCCTACTTGTTTTCCTAACTATAGTTTTTACCGACTGGCCTACTTTCCAATGACGTAGGGTTCAGTCCTTAAAGCTTTTAGGAGTTGTTGGAAAACCCCGTTTTAAGAAATACGGAAAATAAAGTACTTCAAGTACTTTGGTTTACTTCAAGTACTTTGGTGTACTTCAAGTACTTTGTTTTACTTCAAGTACTTTGTTTTACTTAAAGTACTTTGTTTTACTTCAAGTACTTTGGTTTACTTCAAGTACTTGGATTTACGTAAAATACTTGGGTGGTACATCAAGTACTTTTTCAATTTACTTGAAAATGCAAGTACATTTTAATGAATACTTGGTACTTGTACTTGAAGTAACTTTTAAAAAATCAAAAACTTGGTACTTGTACTTAAAGTACTATTTAAGAGTACTGACAGCTCTGATTAAGATATTCTCGTACTTGTCTTGAAAAACGAGGTGGCGCCCTGTCTTCCTGAAAATAAAAGGTTCTTCTTTGTATCAAAGGCAGTTCCAGACCACACATTATCTTTTGCATTATTCTGTCTTCTTCTCCCTGTTAACCATACCATTTAAATAAAATGTGGCTTTGTCGCTATAAAAAATAAACTTCTCGAAGTTGGGTAGCTCTCGCTTTTTTTATAAGAACTAGTCACAAAACTTTAGTCTTCCATCACAGTCGTCGTCGTGTAATTCTTGGACACTCATCATTTTGTAAGGGTGATATTTATTTGCTTGTAAAGTTGTACCAACCTTCGACTAGGAACAACCTACCTTTTGTGCTAGTTTATATGTCAATTTATAAGGATTATCTACAGCTCGATGAAGAATATTTTCGTCAATAACGTTATTTTTACGCCTCTTACGAACCTTTGGACACACACTACCAGTTGCCTTCAGTCTTTCTAAATCTGACCTTAAAAACTCCGGATTTGGTAGCGGTTTATCTGGATGTGTTACGTGAAATTGGGCGCAGGCATCTCTTAAATTTAAACCTCCCACATGTAAAAAAATCAGTTCAACTCTGTCTTGTGGAGTAATTTCATTCGTTTTGGCAAAAAGAACACTTTTTAACAACAACTAAAGGACAATATGACAGTTCTTTTCAAATAATAGATTTACTTATTTTTTTCCCAAGCCGACTATTGTGATGTAACAAATTCACATTGTGTTCGCTGTTATTCAGTAACCCAATTCTTTTCAGTCTTTTTTGCCTAATTATTCAAAAATGGATACTCCAACAAAACAATGGTATATGAAGTTTTTTGTAGAGAACTTTGAAATCTATTAAACGGTAATGAAAAAATGCGGTGTTGCCATTTAAAAATACCTTTTTTGAATTTGCTGCAAAAACTGGCAACGCTGTAAAAATATTTTTTTGCGGTTTTTCTTAATTGGGTTATTTCAAACAACTTTGCTTTTGGAACTAATGCTCTAACTGTTCAATTAAAAGATATAGGCTATGTCAGGTTTTAAAAAACTTATGTATATTGATACCGACTATACTTATCTATATCAATATA
Source organism: Listronotus oregonensis (assembly GCA_019359885.1). Lineage (NCBI taxonomy): Eukaryota > Metazoa > Arthropoda > Insecta > Coleoptera > Curculionidae > Listronotus > Listronotus oregonensis. The sequence goes on along the minus strand of JAHBCN010001639.1, from coordinate 82,972 downwards.
ACAAAAAGTAATTTCATCTCTATTTGCCACTTCTAAAGTGTGACAAAAAAGTTTAATTAAAAATAATTAGTGTAAAATGAAAGAATAGTTTAAACAATTATTTAACAATAAAAATGATTGTAGTTATTACGTAAGCGTTATATATTTGTGGTCAATTGGATTTCATCGACTACTGAATAAAAATATTTTCAATGCCAAACAGAATCAAAGCAGCACTGAAAACTATCATAGACGTTAAGTAATTGTAAAGCTGGTAAATTGATTAATTTAAAAAACTCTTTTTAAATATAAATGGCTTCCTCCACGGATTAAAACTTAAAAGCATTGAAATACATTTTTTACATCCTAGTTAGTATCTGTTATTTTTAATAATTATTGTTATCATAGCAAAAACACTTGTGTAAAATAATAGTCTAGTAAATAAAAGGACAAAGCTGTAAATAAATCTGTACAGTTTTCCCTTGTGGCGCAGTTCTTAGGTCTTCGGAGATACTTTCGAGCGAAAAAAAGTTTATCAACATTAACAGGTGAGAAAGGGCTGAAAATGGCCTCTCAAGGCCCGATAAATGGGTTTCCCGCTAATATCTGCCAAAATATGCGAATTGGAGAATTTTTGTTTAAACAAAAAATGGAGATCGCCTCGTAATCTACAAAAATGGTCCTTATAATTTTATCGAAAAATCGATAGTTTTCGAGATAACGGGAACCAAAAGTCCCCTCATTTCAGCTGCCGCTCTACCGCTCGAATCTCGAATGCCGCTATCTTCATGGATTCACTTATAGGCGGGCGGACTAATTGTTCCATTACTCGAGCAATAATGTACATTTATCTACAACCGTGCGGTAACTAACGTTACAAACACTATTTTTGTGTGGTAAGTGTCACTTTACCGCACTAGTGTGGTAACTGTTACTTTACCGCACTAGTGCGGTAAGATCATTTGTACTAAGGTCTTTTCAAAAATCGTTTATTTAAACATCGTTTAACAATTATTACTCTCTACGTAAATCACCTAACATACAGATAATATACTTAAAAGCTAAACGTAATAGTCGAGTTGCTCACATTTCCTATATTTACGACTGCCGATTGAAATGGCTTTTTTTGCGGTGGTGTCATCTTGACAATGGCTCACACCGATCAAGGTAACTGGTAGTTTAATCAATTGCTAATGTAAGATTGAGATAAACGTCAAAAAAAAATTATCATCACAAAAAAAACTGACGGTTGTAGATAAAATACTATACATAACTCGAGTGGTAAACGGTTCTAGCCACTTAAGTGACTTCACTTTGCGTGCGCTTAAAACCTACTTACCACACTTGTTATGTAATATACTATTTTTAATCATTCAAAGTTCATCGAAATGGGAAAACCCGTACCTATCATTGCATATGAGTTTAAGTCCATCCTGATTTTTCTAGAATATTAAAATAAGCGGTCAAAGTTTTTTTTTCACAATATTTTAAGAGTATCTCATTAATTCATTAATATTTTTTGAAAAAATGGTTTGTTATTAACATTTCTTTTTTATAATAAGATCTTAGCAAGTTTTCAATGATCCCAGAAAATTTTCTTTTACCATCTTTCTTAGATTTTGATAAAAAATTGTTTTGCCCAACTGCATTTTTTAGCCGTTTCCGGGGTTCTATCCAGTGTGGAATGTTATGGATTTTTCGACGGCCGTTGTTGCGAAAAATATTGGTGGTGCGAAAAAAATGGTAAGGACTATTTTTGTAGATTTTGAGGTGATCTTCATTTTTTGTCTGAACAAAAATTCTCTAATTCGCATATTTTGGCAGATATACGCGGAAAACTCATTTTTGGGACTTTGGGGGCCATTTTCAGCGGGTTCCCACGTCGGAATCTTTATAAACTTTTTCTCGCTCGAAAGCATTCGCAGAGACCTAAGCATTCTTATGCGCCACAAATGAAAACTGTACCGATTTATTTACAGCTTTGGGTACTTCCAGATTTTCAGTTACTGGACTATAGGGGCCAAGCTCCTCTCCAAAAATTTCGGTTACCTAAAGAACTGAGATCTAAAATTACACCAAGTTCTTTTTGGCTTGGAAAGTTTTTTACTGATCTGTTTAATGAATGTTCTTTTTTCAGTGGTAATACACCGAGTTTTTTACATTTATTTAGGCATATCGGTTAAAAACTTGGCAAGTCAAAAAAGAACTTGGTTTAATTTTAGATCTCAGTACTTTAGGGACCCAGATTTTTGGTTAGGAACTCGTTACTTATTTTACGTTTTATTGGTATGATCTCTTTTTTATGAGTTAGATGAATGAAATAAAATCCTTTCCGCATTTTAAATTCTAATACCATTATAATCTTAAAAACTCATTGCGAGGACCAAATTTGAAGCTCCCCCTGTATACTTTATTTTTTCTCTTATTTAAAATATAAATTAACTTTTAAATAAATTACGCTTTTATAATCAGTAGTAGGTGCAACATAACAATTTTCCAGAACACAAGGTTTATTATCTTCCTACGATTAGTCAGTAAAGTAACATTATTATCTAAATATTTTTTCAGAGAAACAAATTAAAAACCGAAGTCTTGTTTTGCTGCTATAAATCACCTTTTAACAAACATTTTTTTATTGTTTTTAGGAAAAGTCAGATTAGGCAGATATTGATAAAGTTGTTTACCGTTGTTAAAGAAATACTTAGTATAAGGTCCTTGTACAGGGTGTACCAATAATACAATTTCATGATATTATGATAGACTCCTGGCGTCAAAATGGGTCCAGAACTAACCTGGAATATCTAGAGTTTAAAACTTAGCTCAAAAAACCTGGAGTAGTTGTGGGTTTTTTAGAGTTTTTGGATAAACATGGAAAAATGTTGTAGCGACCCGGATATATAGATAATTATAATTTTTATTTAACAAATCCGCACAGTTTGTTATGTACCATGAATTTTAAACATGTTATAAATTTATTGTTAAAACACTCTGTATATACAGATTATCCCACTTGTTGATTTCTGTTCACGACCGCCTGTCTTCGGCCAGCTTCTTTTCTTCTTCTTCTTCTTCTTCTTCCTGGAAGCCGTCTTGATTCACTACCGGAGGCAGCACAGCCTTTTGAGCTTTTTGCGCCTAATCTCCCATTGTCTTTGATACCAATCCTCCCATTAGTCTTGTTCCTTTTACAAGTCTGTATAACCCCGAGACTGGTTGGTTGATATATTCTTGTGGGCTCATTTTCGGTTGCCTTGCCCAAATAATGCCTGTCTTTTGTAATTTAACGTTTCATATTCGCACAGGGTATGGTAGGCTGTTTCCTCCCTCTCGTCGCACATTCTGCAACTTGGGTCCCCATTGTATGAGCCTATCTTGTGTAGGTGTCCTCTTAGGTTATCGTACCCTGTTAGCAACCCTTCTGTTATGCGAAGTCTTTTCCTACTTTGTCTTAGTAGTTCTTCCTTCGTTCTTTTAGAAGGGCCCCTTATGAAGCTTTTTCCATGTCTTACTCTACTGAGGTTTTCTCAGTATTCCTCGTGTTTGTTTTGGATCCATTCCCTGGTTTGCCCTCGTGCTGTGGTTTTGGTCACTCCAAGGGCAGGTTCTAGTCCAAAATATGGTGTGGATGATCTATGTCTCGCTAGCTCATCCGCTTTTTCGTTGCCTTCTATTCCCGAATGTCCTGGTACCCACAGGAAAGTTACCCTGATCCATTCTCCCAGGACTTCTACTTCTTTTTGGCATTCCCATGTCAGCTTGGACGTTACCTTGGGGTTTACTAGTGCCTCTAGTGACGCCTGGCTGTCTGTTATTATGCAGATCCGCTTTTTTTTTCATAAGCCCTCCTGTTATTTTCTTTTGCAGAGTGCAGTAAAGCATATATTTCTGTTTGTAATACAGCACTATGTGTTCCTAGTGGAATGGAGAATTGTAAATTCCTCATTTCACTGTACACGCCCGCTCCAGTTCCCTGCCCGGTATTGGGGAATCATCTGGTCTGTTCTCTCGTCCAGGATGTTGCCGCCCGTCGGACTTTTTATGTTGTGTCCCAAACTAGCGTAGACACCAGTTGGTTTTGGTTGCAGTCGGAAGTAGCTTATTCTCCCGTCACTATGAGGTTAAGTGGTGGAAGGTCTAAGAGACACTCCATGGCTGCTGTTGTGGTTGTTTTAATTGCTTCTGTTATAGCTAAGCAAGCAAGTCTCTGTACCTTGGCCAGTTCTGTAACAGCAGTTCTTTGTCGCATTTTTGTCCACCATACCAGTGATGCGTATGATATCATAGGCCTTACCACCATGGTGTACTTTGGCCAGCTTGCGTCTACTTGTAAACATATATTCATCCTTTACTACTTATTAACTTAAGGTATGGGTGGAAAAAGAGAAATATTGTGATTGCCATAGTTCATTAGTTAAGATTCTAAAGCGGGTCTTTGTTGATATCCAGATTGTTCTTTTTTGTTTGTCGTTTATATGGTTTTTGCAAAATCCTCTATAGTGCTGCTGGCTGTATTTAAATAGACAGGTGACAATAATTTCTTTTTGTTTATACTTATATTGCCCTAACTTGTATTTTGATTTAAATCGCAACAAAAAATGGGCCCATATACAAAAAAGTTTTTCGTTAGGTAACATCTCCTGATCAGCAGCCACCATTAAAAAAGTGCGGGGCATTTAAAAAGGTAGAAAGCAAAACAAGTAAGTTCTATTAGAATATGAAAGAATAGAATAAAAAACTTCTTTATTTCAAATTACATTATTTATACCATACAAACTGTACAAACAACAAAAAATGAAATAACGTCAACAAAAAAAAAACTAGTCATAAGTTACTGACTAATAATATACACATACATTTATACCTACATATAAATATACCAATATAATTTTCCTATAAATTACATATGCGAATAATCATTTATGCTAGGTATACGACAAGTGTAGAAGTTTTTTAAACTTTTTTAAAATAATTTTCCAATAATGACAGTTTAATTTAATTTTTTAATTTGTTAGACAATTTAATACCAATAAAATATGGGCTTTTTTTAGATATACTTTATCGTTAGATTGGATAATTTATATCTTTTGTTTGGGTATTATAAACATGGGTACTTTTATGCATAGAATGTCTTTATTTCGGATATTGGTTCGGTGGGCTTATGAAGGCCTTCAAGTGTCTGAGACCCGGAAGTCCATGCCAGTACCGGAGATTTTCTCTTTGTGTCCAAGCTGATATGAACTGCTTGGCCGTTCCATAAGATATACCGATGACCGGTTCCGGCCCTGTGAATTTTGTCTCCGCCCCCCTTTTGGCAAGGAGGTCTGCGGATTCATTATCCTCTAGGCCGGTGTGTCCAGGTATCCACAGTAGTGTAACCTTCTTGTTTTGACCCAGTTTGGTCAGCGCATCCTTGCAAGTCCAGACGGTTTTCGAATTGCACCGGCTGGATTCAAGAACCTTAATAGATGCTTGACTATCGGAGAATATTTTAATTGTCTTACGTGTGCAGTGCCGATCAACCAGCACTCTAGCACATATCTCAATAGCAAATACCTCCGCTTGAAATATGGTTGCGAGAGTGCCCAGGCTAAAGGAAAACTCTGCCCTCGGCCTCTGTCCACATATTCCAGCTCCAACACCGTCCTTGGTTTTGGAGCCATCGGTGTACCAATAGATGTCAGCCCGGAGCAGGTCGGTCGTTTTTCGATTCCAGTCCTCCCTTTGTGGGTAGACTACACTGTAGGGCCGGTTGTAATTGGTTGTTGTAGGCATTATGTCTGAGGGCATTCCCAGTCTGTCACAGGTCAGGACATTCCTGAGGAGACTGGTGTTCTCCATATGACACGCCTGCAGTTTGTTACTGACCGCTTGATAGAGTCTGTATGTTGCCCACCTTGCCTCTCTCTCCAAGTAGATATGCAGAGGAGGCAGTCCTAGGTACCTACGTAATATATTAGAGTTCGATATAATGAAAAATTAGTTTTGGTATACATACTATCAAATCTCGCGAACGGAAAGAAAATCAACTTCTGCATACTTATAATTGTGAATGATAAATATTGTTTTGGTTTGGAATTTTGAACTTAACACAATCATGTTATTTGAGTATCAACATTAAAAGATTTGTCAGGCCGATAGCCTAAAACCGAAATTCATCCTAAAAAAAAATTCGAGAAAATTTATAATTCCTCTAATTTAAAAACAAACGATCGTCGAAAAAATATTATATTCAACTCAGACATTAATTGACGATTAGTGATTTTAACCGTCAACGTTAAATCACCTTGATAATTAATAGGTCTTACTTGGTGTCTGGTAAATAGTTATATTTGCTATACATTGTATATGGTAAATCTTAGCTAACTTATTTTTAAAGCGGTCAGTTTGAATTCCTAAAATTAGATTTAAAATTAGGTCATCTTAGTAAATTTTGCTGTAGAGTGTTTTTGCAAATTTTTTTGTAGAAAATTGTTAAAAATTAAACTCTTTAAACGATAAAAAAGAATAAAAGTAAATACTAAGGGATCATTAACTTTTGTTATAATAAACTAAAATTTTGGGAAACATAAAAAAAGTAATGCATTTTTTATTACCTTACCATTAGCATAATTAACTACATATAGTTTCTGGTTTAAGGACGCGGTTTTACGATGTAAATATTTTTGTCTTAACATTATGGTATTAGAAATATAAATTAAAAATCTAAGCAAGAAATAATTCAGTCATATACATTCAATTTACAGAGAGTATTTTGATGTTATAAAAGATAACACAACTCTACAGAAAAAGGAAGTTTCGGATTTATGGTTTTCGATGTATTTTGCCTCTCAAACACGAATCCGGGATAAAATTAGGTCACAGTTTTTTCTGACCTCAAAAAGCAGGTTCAAAAAACCAAAAATGCACCAAAAAAAACCAGGAGAAATAGATAAAATTTGTTTTTATTTGTAATATATACATTTATTAGGAAAAGACCATATAAAATAAAAATTTACCCTCAAAATTGTTGTGTCACGTCCAAGAAAGTTTAAAGGTTTATGGAAAGCCAATGCTGTGGAACAAAATTGTCCAGGCGTGCACGGCAGCGGGAATAGGGAAACAGGCCACGCGGAATTTGCGCAATGAACAGTAGGTCAGGTCCGGACTTCCATAATTCTTTATTACCATGTATAAAGTAGACATCATCAAATGTTAAATTCAAACTAACTATACTTTCACTGTTTTTATTTTTTGCACAACATTGTTGGTTATTAAACGAAACTATTATAGAATATTTAAAATTATTGTGTAATATTGAATTTTATATCATCTAATTTAATATGGAAAAATTGATGGCGCCACTTTACAGCCTCTTTTTAAATGGTCGATATTATTGGGAGTTCTGTATTTTTACCAAAATCTAAATAAAATAAATGAAGACACAATTTTTTAAAATAAATTTCAAACATTGTATGATAGTTTCGTGTACTTATCACCAATTTTGTTACAAAGGAAGGGCAAGAGAGTGTAAATGAGTTTAATTTAATTATGATATTTAATCTCTGGAAAATAAAACGTTGTCGAGAAAAACTTACTTTAGATTTGTAATCAGCGCCTCCGCAAAAAATGATCGAAATCGGCGAGGGTCAAGAAAAGTAAAAGCTTACCATAATTTAGACTGGTTGTTTGTATTTTAGCTCACACATACAAATAGCAGATTAGACGGAGAGAAATATTTTCTGGCTTGAAAGAGGAATCCAAGCTTTTTTGAAGCAGCTTAAGCCATGGATGTAATGTGTTTGTGCCAGTTACCTGCGCGCGTTTTCCAAATCAGGTCTATAGGTTGGCTTAAGAAATTGAATATCAGAGTGAAGGATTCAATCATCAGCAAAACTAATAATAGGATTGATTGTGAAAGAGAGATAGTTGATGCAAAGAAGAAACATAGTTGGTGCCCTGGGGCACCCCAGCAATAATTTAGGTAGAAGCTTGGTCACGTCTCTTTTTTTTATACCTCAAAGAAATCATTATTTTCTTAAAATCAACCGATTTGCGTCAGATTTGATATACGGGGGTTTTGGGGTTCGCTGATTATGAATTCGAAGTCAGATTTGCAAAATTTATGATGGCGGGTCCAAATATATCGGACCAAATTGCAAAACTCTTCCGATTTACACCAGATTTAGTACATAGGGGTTTTAAGGGTCGCTGATCACGAATTTGGGGGCAAATTGTCAAAATTCATATTGGATTGGATAAAATTTTAAAAATCTGACCCAAATTCGTCATCAGCTACCCTTCAAACGTGTATGTACCAAATCGGAAGAGTTTTGAAATTTGGTCCGCCATATTTAAACCAAATTTGGCGCAAATCGGTTGATTTTAAGAAAGTCATAATTTCTTTGAGGTTATTAAAAAACGTCACGTGACTTATGAATTCTGAGGGTGGATTTTTATTTTTTATGGATTTTTTCTAATAAATATACAGTTTGAAAATTAAAAAAAAAATCTTCATTTTTGCTGGTGTTTTTCGTGTACTTCTAGTGTTTTAGACCTGTTTTATGAGGTTGGGAAAAAATTGTGACCCGATGGCCATATTCTAACCACAGATTCGTGTTTAGGGAGGCAAAAATATATCAAAAACCATAATAAATCAAATTTTCTATCAAGGCTTAAGACTTATTACTGGTTGCATGAAAAGTACACCTATAAACGCCCTATTAGCAGAAACATCTGAAATCGACATGGAATCCAGGAGAAAATGGCTAAGCTCAAAATTTGTTACAAAAATAAGTCAAATAAAGAATCACCCACTAATAAGGTTATTAGAAGATATTAAAAATCAAGTTCTACAAAAAACTACCTATTGGAAAAATAAAGAAACTCCATATCTGGTGGACGCTTTAATTAACTTGCAACAATATGAAAATAATCTCTACAAAGAGAACACACATCCCTGCTTTGAACTGGATTATGACTTTCAGATAGAAAATCTTATAGTTATTGATCTAGAGTTAAGTAAATTAGAAACAAATATTGTAAGTAAATTCAGGGAAAGCATGAGTAATATAGCCAAAAACTATACATTAATTTATACGGATGCATCAAAATTAGAGGAAAGAGTGGGAATTGGAGTATATATTCCAAAATTTAACATCAACTATTCAGGTAGAGTAACTGATAATTTAAATATATGCTCAGCGGAAATAGCAGCAATAAATAAGGCTTGTACCATTTGCCTCTCTGAGAATATACAGAAAGTTTTAATATTAACAGACTCACAAAGCGCTATCGACAAACTTAAACAAATGAAAATAGACTCAAATAATGATTAAATCTCCATACTTACAAAACAAATGATTGTAGAGGCCAGACAAAATGGCACTGATATTGTTATAGCATGGATACCTGGACACTCAAATATCCCAGGAAACGAGCATGTAGATAAATTAGCGAAAAAAGGCTGTGAATTAAGCACACCAATAAATCTAGAACTCGACAAGGCCGATATCCTTCACATCCTAAAAAAGAATATAAAACAAAAATTCGAAAAATCCTGGAAGGAAACATGTAAGAAGAAAGGAAAATGGTACGCAAGAATGGCACAAAATTTTCCATGGAAACCCTGGCATCAAAACCTTCATTATATAAACAGAAGGCATTTAACCACAATAGTTCGAATGAGAACGGGACATTGTCAAACCAAAAAACATTTATACAAGATTGGAGTCCAAGATAGCCCTAACTGTGAGTGTGGTCAAGAGGAAGACCTTAACCACATATTCTTTACATGTCCAATTAACATGATACCTAATACTGATTTATACACTGAAATAGGCAATAGTGGAATCACCCGGCCCTTCGATATAAACATAGTCCTGGCTAATATTAATAATTATTTAATAAAATTACTCAACAGATTTTTAAATTATAACAACATTAAGGTATAAAAAAGCTCTATAAATCCTGTCTTTTAGTCCTTGGGAATAAATGTTATCCGAGGCGACATTTCGGTTGTGTAAGACGCTTCGCCGTCGCCCCGAAGCGTGAAAAGTGACTTCCCTTTGTTTGTACTGTCTGTCTTACTAATAACCAATTTTCTAAAACTAAATGGAGTATTTAAAAAATCAAATAGTAAAAGTATTCATCAGTGAAATGTAACTGTATAGTGTATTAGCTAATATAGTGTAAATGTCGGGATAACCGGGAGTTTAGTGCTCGCAATCCGGCTAATCCTACGGGCTAGTGCTGGTAAACCGTCCAGTGGATGAAAGCCAAAAATGAATGAAGAAGAAGAAGAACCATAGATCACATCTCTGGGTCCAATACTTTTATTGGTAGATTGGTGTAATTTTAATGATATTTGGTAATTTAAAAGTGGACATATTTTTACACATATTAATAATTATTTTATGGACATTATGTAAAAAACATGATTTTTTCTTACTTTATAACAATATTTAACTTTTAAAAGCAAGCTAAAATTTACAGAAATCAATGCAACTTTTTTGAATATTAACAATTTTATAATTACATTCATTACATAAAAAACAGTTGTTTTTTAGGTTACGTATGTAAATTATTTATAAAGTGGCAAATTTTTTTACGCAGTTTATTTGACTTCATTGACGTTGACCTTTATTTTGATGCCGTCACCTCTTGGGTTCTCAAGTAACAGCAGACATAATATGCGAAAATTAGGTCATGTTAGTAAACTTCGCTTTTAACTGGAAGACTAAAGGCCATACCAAAGTCTACGTAATATTATATATTCTTTAAACTGTGGCCAACTTTTAACTTTTTAACTTCTGTGATAGTTTGCAGCTTACAGTTGTGTTCCTGAAAACTCAAGTAAATATATGTTTTTTGAACACAAGAAAAAACAGTTGAGTTCTTGTATAAAATTATTGAGGGTAAATCATAATATTTTTACACCCAGGGATAGGGTTGTAAATGGGAATATTGGAAATTTCCGAACGTGGCTCGTAAATATTGGAAATAATGGAAAAAATAAGAATTCGTTTTAAACCATTCAAAACAAAGGTTTATATGTATTTCTTATGCTTTTGTGCAGTACAGCTTTCACACTAGATTAATAATTTCCGAAAAAGTAGTAATGCTGTTACGATTATGAATAATAAAAGTCTCGAACTCGCGGATTCACCAATTATTGCTTGTTGACTATTGCTAACTTTGGAAGTTGAATAATTGCACTCTCATGAAGAAGGCTTTTATGCTGAATTTGATAGTGAAGGTGTTAATGACATCGATAAAGATATGACTGTTGATCAAGTTGTTCAACTTCTGTCTCGTTGTTGTGTGTTATCACTCTTTTAGAAATTTTACTGTTTTCTTTGTATCTTTTATTTATATTAATGTATTTTGCTTTTTAATTTTTGGATGACAATTCCACTCATGTATAAATAACCCCATTTGAAATGTTAAAAATCAAAATGTACTATCGGATAGAAAGGAAGAAGAAAAAATGTAGCTAGCTAAAAGACCGATAATTTTACGGATCTGTAAATGGCAATTTGTCATTTTTATGAATCGTCTAAAATATCCTTTAAATAAATAATTTTAATAAACACAAACCCAAAAATTTAAACATCAGCGAAAATAAAAGTGGCAGGTTTGTAATTTAAGTCGAATGTTAGAAAAGTCAACATCAAGTTTATAAATAGAACAATATAAAGGCCTGCGCCGACTACAACACCGACGTGGGCGCTAACGCCAACGGCAAGTTTATAAATCCAAGGTAACTGAAACATGTGACAGTGATTACACAAATTGTTTGCTAAGGTCAATATCTACAAGAAATTTTTACAAATTACAGATTAGTTTATACACAATATATCTGAAAAAAAATATATTCAAATAACATACAGCGTGTCCTGCTAAGCTCTTTACATATGGGATTTTTTTTTATTATAAATTTCTCAGAAAATTTTAGTCTTTGTATTAAGTTCTGCATGGTCCAAAACCTAAAATGTAACTATCCGATATTAATTATTTTACAGGCGTATACGAGGTTTGTCAAAAAATATAAATTTTGCCCAAGAGTAAAGTACCTTTATTTTTAACAATATCAAAAATTGTTGTTAAAAAAGTTGACAAGAACTAAAAACCACGTTACAATATGCAATTATACCCATTTACGATGAAAAATTAGGCTTTGGTATTTTTTACCAAATTTTTTACATAATTAATTAGGAATAAACACAACATAACTTTGTAATACCGTTTTTATGTACTTTATAAATTCTAACGCATTTTGACGGTTGCTGTTAAACACTTCTTGCTATCAACAATTCATTTGTATGTCAGAGCATCCTAGATTACATATAACTACAGTTAATTTTGCATTGTTATTGTAGACACGTTTCTAAAAAAGAAAACATTATTTTTTTATCATAAATGGGTGTAATTGCATATTTAAGCGTGGTTTTTAGTTCTGATCAACTGTTTTTAATAACAATTTTCGATATTGTTAAAAATAAAGGTACTTTACTCTTGGGCAATTTTTTTTTTTGACAAACCTCGTATACGTCTAGAAAAATTTAATATCTGACAGTTACATTTTAGGTTTTGTACCATGCAGAACTTTTTATAAAGAATAAAATTTTCTGAGAAATTAATAATAAAAAAATCCCATATGTAAAGAACTTAGCAGGACACGCTGTATATGTTTAATAAAATGCTAAAATAATCTTGAATTTTAAATTTTATATGTTCAATGCTGAAAAAGAAAAAAAATGGCTAGAGAATTTTAATGGCATTTAAAATTTATCAATTTTTTTTTTTGAGGATTGTTTATGAATATGATTAACCTATACAAAATAATTCTTTAATAGCCCTCATTAATGTATTTTTTTTTATTATTAAACATTTATAGTAGGTATAGTTAACTAAATAAAAACGAAACAAACTAAGTCTATTTATAACCTTGTCATTCAAACATTTATCAGGTTGCCTAAGACCGAAATACACCCAGAAAAAATTTAAAAAAAAATTAAGATTTCCCAAATTAAATAACAAAACGATCCCTGAAAATATATTTTATCTAACTCGGAAAATAAATTGTCTATAAATGATCTCGACCCTTAATCTCGATCATTAACGGTCTTTATTAATACCCTTTTTCGTTAAACAACTATAAACGTGACTAATTTATTCGTTATTTTTTATTGTTTTAAATTTATTTTCACATTAAATTGTCCTTTTTTAGATTTTTTATATTTTTAAAACATAAATACCACACATCAACAAAATATTTTAACAAATTTTAACTCTAACGCCCTTTAGTTTACCCTTAAATGCAAGTCGTACTGATTTAAGATAAAATATCCACTAACTCTAAGAAGAAAAACAGTTATTAATCAACAGTTTGGTTCAAAAATATATTTATTCAAAGTATTAGCAGATCATTTTCGGTAATCCAAGCATCATAAATGGGTACTATTTACCAGATAGAAAAATCTAATATTGAAGTGTATGACGTCAATATTGTGGAAGAAAAACCTTTGATTTCAGACTAATTAAAGCAAATAAGTAACGTCCAAATAAGAAGCACTGTAAAATTTAAATTAATTTAATTCGTTCATGCCTGATCTATCCCCGAATTTTTCGGGATGAGATTTAAATTCCCCTGTATAATTAATAAAACTATAAACTTATTTTGATAATGTATATACGCCAGTAGTAAAGAACAAATCTCCGATTCTACATCGTTAACAACTATCGTTTTTCTAATCCTTTTGTTGTCCTATTTCCTTTTATAACATCCCGCTGGTGTGTTTTTGATTTGTTTCCTTCTGTATAGCAATAAAAATACCAAATGTTTTGGACAAACAGAATAAAAATAAAAGAATAATGAATCAGTGTTATTTTGGGTTGAAATGGGGGTATTACGTCATTTTACTACGCGTTTCTTTTGCAACTTTCCTGCATAAACCTTGAGATAGCAGACGAAGATTAGTTAAAAGTAACACTGTAAATACTACTAAACCGCAGAGGTGAATGTTGTTCCCATTCATTTAGTGTTACAAGATTTTCTGGTGGATTAATTAATATTAAACTGGAGTATAGTAAAGTCTGAATTCGAGTCCTTAAAAATTCCATTAACGTACACTTGTGTCTTACACAATCGGTCGAAACTATAACCTTTTTCCTGGTAACATCTTTACTAAACGTTTTTATTTTGGCCAATATGTTTTCTTACCATGATTTTTTTAAAATTAGATATTATAAAGAATTTGTTCAAGTATTCCTATAACTTACACAATCTATCAGAATGAGCCCCTTGCTTAAAATTTATTTTTATCTAAAAATAGGTCAAATATATTTGACTTAGTAAGAACCATCTCCCAAATATCTTTTCTCGGATTTGAAGTTTACGCCTGGTTCTTGAAAATGGCGCTGATTAAAAATCAAAAAAGTGTTTCAATATCCAGATTAGCTCCGCTTGGTATTATATTTACCCCGTTTTCATTGGAGATATAATATTAGAACTTAGCCTCGGTTGCCTCTGTCGATCAGGCGTTGTACATACGTGTGGTTAGCTCCTTGTGACGAAGATACACATTTTGCGAAAAAGTTTTATATTTGGATCTTAAGTGCTTGTAATTCTGTTACAGAATTTCGTATAAAAAAGTATTTGGCAGAAGCGTTATTTAGGTAGAAAGGGTTATTTTTAGTCAATAAAAAAATATTCGCAAGAGGCCTATTAAGATCTTCTCCTTATCAATTGTTATAATATCAAATCTGGTGTAAATGTTAATAACTTTACGACACTTCTAAAATCATGTTTAATATATGTTTTTGTCGGTTATAGAATCCAAATCCTATTATTTTACTGTATGAATATTTTTCCATTTTCAGTTTAGCAGGATTCTATTCAATCGAAATAATCTTATCCACTTCTTAACTGGATAACGTTAAAAGTTTACGACGAGATAAACTTCCTAAATTAAATGACATGCCTTGCCTTCAGGTTATTAAGACAATTTTAAAATTGTTTCATTATATTTTTTCGGTTATGGAATCCAAATCCTATTAGGTCTGCAATTTTATTATAGTCTAGTCGAGAAGTTGATTTCCTGCAAAAATTAGTTACAAATCTCCTAAAAATATGGTTGATGGTTTAACTTTAAACGATTCGGAATGTTTTCTGCAAAAAAAATTAAAATTGTTATCAACAAAAAACTGTAAAAAATAGCCGTCCAGCTTTTTGACAAAATCTCAAAGAGTATAAGTGATAGTTCAAATATTATAAAAGTTTCTAAAAGAGCAGGAAATTTTAGTTAAAAAGTTCTTGATTTCTGGAATTGTAGGTCCAATATTTATAATTTTAATTTAACGTTGAAAATCGGCTTTCGCGCGGCAATTTCGGCATGCGCGCGCCGCCACTGTAGTGAGCGTAGTTTTTAAATAATTTTTTTATGCAATTAAATATTAATTAACAAATTTGAAAAATTCCGGTGTCATTTAGACACCTCAAAGAATATGATCCGCGATAATTAAAGTTGTATCACCATTTTTCAAACAGTTATTTAATTGTTAATTAACAATTTTTTTACGGGTCTTTCTTGTCATAAAAGGCGGTATAAAAGTTTTAATAATTATTCTATAATTTTTTTGTTTCTTGGAGCCCTTTTTATAATCATACTCAACAAGTTGACGTTATGAAAGTATATATTTATTTCATTAATTATTAACTTTTAAAGTAAAAAAAGTAAAAAATTTAAATAATGTTTTTTATTTTTTTTTAATTTTAACCCATTTTTCATCTTCATGTTAAGCATTTTATAATGACTTTTTAAATATTTTTCTGCCATTTGTTTATAAATTGTTTATAAACAAATGGATTCATTAAATATTAAAAAAAATTCACCATATTGTTAGCGTAAGAAAATAATAATTAAAAAATCTTAAAAACGTTGTGTATAATCGTTATTTTCATATTTTTATTATTAAAATAAATTATTATGTTTTTAATAAATCGAGACAGCGCTTGGACTTAGTCGTGCTCCAAAATCCAGATGTTTTTTAAAAGATCGGGAAAAATGTTTTTTGCCGTATTGTTGCAGGTTGCTGTTTTTGTATTTTTTTTATGTTCTAGAAAAAAATTATAACAAATAAAAAAAAAGATTATAACAAATTGTTGAATAAATAAATAAATAAATTGTTGACAAACAAATTTTTTGTCATTATGTTTAGAAATGTAAATTATGATTAAAAAAAAATCCTTAATTATTTATTTCAATAATAAAAATATATAAAAAAGGATTATATACAATAAAATATTGTTTTTAGTTTTTTTTAAATCATTATTTTCTTACGCTAGCAATATGGTGAATTTTTTTTTTCCAAAAAAATTTAATTTATATATTTGTTTATAAACAATTTATAAACAAATGGCAGGACAAAATTTAAAAAGTAATTATAAAATGCCTAACATAAAGATGAAATCAGTAATAGCTTAAAATAAAAAAAAAATACGAATATATATATATATATATATATATATATATATATATATATATATATATATATATATATATATATATATATATATATATATATATATATATATATATATATATATATATATATATATATATATATATATATATATATATATATATATATATATATATATATATATATATATATATATTGCGACGTACGCGCTTTTAATCGACGTCGTTGTCGAGCGTGTGTAGGCTAGCTTTGTGTTTTTTATTTTATATATTATTAAAATTAATAATTAGTTTAAATATATTTATACTTTTGGTGAAGGTTAATGACTCAACACAAAACTGGCCTTTGCGCGGTTTACCACGTGCAAATTTTTTTTATTTGTGGAACACAATTCTATCTTTTTATTTCTTAATTATTCCGGCTGGATACTCCTTCTCAGGTGGCTTCAGATTGTATAAAGGTCTTATGAACGTATATAAATGAAAGTCAATATATTGATTTAAAATTAACTCTTATATTTAACAATAAATAAAATTTTAAATAACAAAAAAATGACCAAATAATATCCTGTTGTTTTCGAGAAAAACTTAGAACTTAATCTTATATTTCTTTGTTAAACAATTCGCTATATTTACTATTACTCCCAAATTTTTATACCATTTAATTTTATATTATTGAAATGTCCAAAATCATTTAAATTTTTATAATGCGGATCTGTCTTAAAACTCCTAGCGGCAATGTATTTCACTAATAATTTCTATTCTAAGTTACCTTGTGATCCGATCTTGTTTATGTCTCAACAGTCGTGACTGTTGACAAAAGGATATAAAATTTCTGCTTAACTAGTGTGAAGTATCTATCCAAACAATGATTTACTGAATATTCCAGACCTGGTTGTGCTGTACCAATTACTGCAATGTCACTTGTCGGCGTTCTTCCACTTGGTGATTACAAAAATAGATGTTGTTCCGGTGTTTATTTGTTTTGATGTTATTTGGGCTTTTGTGTGGAACAATACGGCTGCTTCTTGGAGGTAAACTTTCTTATTTTATATTATACTTTAATTTAATTCACTTATTTACTTTATACTTTACTTTAAAACGAAAAACTATGAAGGTTATACTTCATATAAATCTGCACGTCCCCCTTTTTGGGGATTGGCTATGATGATGTTTTCAATTGTTTTATGGACCTG
The DNA here is from genome assembly GCA_019359885.1 of Listronotus oregonensis. NCBI lineage: Eukaryota > Metazoa > Arthropoda > Insecta > Coleoptera > Curculionidae > Listronotus > Listronotus oregonensis. The sequence goes on along the minus strand of JAHBCN010001639.1, from coordinate 65,337 downwards.
GGGGAGCAGAGTTTCTTTAGCAACTAAATTTAACAAAAAGCATTGTTTTCAGGGTAGTGAGTTTATATAGGTTGTGGAAAACAGTTGAAAATTTTCTCGTAAATTCTACATTATTTGTATTCCCCTGAGCTATTTTTAGATCATCAAAATGGCTACCTATGTCAATAAAATTATATAATTTTTACTTTTGCCTTTGATTATAATTTTATGGTATATTTTGAGATACTCTTACCCCCTTGAATTAAAGATAATTTTATGCTCTATCTATTGATATCCATTTCACTTTGTTCCACAAAAGCCCTTTCTTATTATTTAAATTTTTATGACATGGTGTCATAGACTTTTGATTAAATAATTTTGATAAATTATTATTTTACTAATAAATCTTTGTTTGGATCACTTTATATGTACTATAATCTAAATTAGCCTAATTTTACACACTATTTAATACTAATCCTATATCTTAAAATTCTAATTTAACCATATAAATTTGATTTTTGACCCTTGGTAAATGTTTGTTTTATACACATGCACATTATTTAAAGTTTTTATAGTTTCTGTGTTTATATTCTGGTTTAATTTTTGTCATTCTATAGAATGTTCATGTCACTAAAGTTCTTGATTTGGCTATCTTTTACTTATTTTTACTAGGCAATTTTGACCACTATCCTGACGTGTCACTTCACTATATTCACTTGGTTTTAAATTGTTTATAATTGTTTTTATCCCCCTTTTCTTGGGGTTACCTTATCCTAAACTATTAACAAATACTATTCTTATCCTAATTTGTACATTTATACCTAGCTTAACTTAATTTTAATTCCAAAAATCAATCAACTTATTTGGCTGTGTCATATACATTGCTATTTGTTTATATTTTTGGCCCTTATTTTTAAAACACTTAGTACATTCTTGTACATTTTATTCTCCAAAGTTATCCTATATAATAGACCTTTTCTTTATGCTTAGTTTTGAGAGTTATTTCTCTTTTTAAAATTGTCCATGACAAAACTTTGGATTCTACGAGAGCTTACGAGGTGAAATTTGGTATTTTGTAAGATACATAACTTTTATGTTTTGTAACTGTGTTATTCTTTATTAAGTCCTTTTTTATATTGAAATTTGACTTTTTGCACTTTAATTTATTTTTTAATGACTCATTTTAGCCCTTAGATATGGTATGTTTTACCTTTATTCCCAAAAACATTCCTATGACATATTTATTATAATTAAAATATTTCCCTAAATTTTTAAATTTTTCAATATATATATATATATATATATATTTTTTTATATATATATATATATATATATATATATATAAAATATATATATATATAATATTATATATATCAGTAATGTAAAACTCCCAAAAAACCTTTGTGGAATTTAATAAATGTATAGGTATTTTCTGTAATTGTATTATTAACTTTTGACATAATAGTTGGATCATTTTTAAAATGAAAATTCGGCGCCCTTTGAAAAGAAAAAAAAAACAAAAAGTAGCAAAAAAGATTTGGTTTGAACTGAGGCTGCCTTTGCTTTTTATAATGTGGCGCTTCCCGCAGGTGTTTGTAATAATAGACCATATAAAAAGCAAAGGCAACTGACAATAAAAATTAAACCTTTTTGCTACTTTTTTTATATATATTTTTTTAATTTTCAAAGGGCACCGAATTTTTCTTTTAAAAATGATCTAACTATATCTCACCGCAGTGGCGTAGCTACGTACCAAGGGCCCTGGGGCAAATAGGTAACTGGGGCCTCATCTATACTGCTTAAAATATAAATACTATAAAGGTGCAGAGCTACTTAATTTTATGCTATTAATCTTCAGCTGTAGTGCACTGTAATGCAGTAGATAATATATTTAAATAAAAATAACACAATTAATAGCACAGACTAAAAAACCGGGCCTTGTAAAGAAAACCACCACCCGCGGAATTGGACGATTTTTAAAGTTGCAATGTAAAATATACTTTGAATAATATTATCTGAAACAAAAAAAATTGCGGATAAAGCAGTTTTTACCAAGGAAATCGCAATTGATAATTTTTAATAAAATACTTTGCCATTACCATTAAGATTATTTTTATTAAATCAAAAATATTTGAAATTCCAGCCACCAATATAATTGGGGAATATAAAAAGGGGAATATAAAAAGCCACTTTAACTAACCAGAACTAAACATGACCGACCAAACCTAAGGGCTTAATAACAGAGTCTTCGCAAATAGTGAAAAACTTAGCACTGCATGAGCATATACTGCTCATCTATATAAGAAATATAAATGTTTTAAACACCATTTATACAGATATTTTAAATCACGTAGAGAAATGCTTTTATAGGTAAGTAATGTATTTCTAGTTTATCTTTTATGTACTATGTTTCTCAAATTTAATTAAAAGACATAAAGCATCCGCTAAATGCTAATGTGTTTCAAAAATCATAAACTTTCGAATCTATAATCAAAATATAACGAATTCCGTGGGTGGTTTTTTTCACAAGCACCAAAAAACCTACTTTGAAACAGGAATACCGTAAATGTCTAAATTATGTAGCACTAAAAGTAAACCCTAACGTAATCTGAAAATATTTGCACATAGTTTGCTCAAATAAATTAAAAAAAAATTAATTACAATATAATTAATTATTTTTACGATTATAATTGACTTCAATTCAAGTAATTACGTAGAATAAAACTTAATCTATGAAATTCAGGGCGCAATGAGTTACAAGAGTAGATAAAAAAATCGAGAGCGTAACTCAGCCTTTAAGATGTGTACTGTCATACTTAAAATTAATAACGCGCTCATTAACATAATGTTCTATTTTGAAACCCAATAATTTCCTAGTTATTATTTTAATGTTTCGAGAATATTTAAACTTCTTATCGTAATTTATCGTGCATGGGTATTCGTAAGGGACACTCCCTAAAAATTTTAATTTTTTAAAACTAAGTTGCCATACTTAAAGCCCTGTTGCAAGTTTAGTTTAAGCTATTAGAGGTTTCGTGGCAGAAAGCTAAAAAGTCGAAAATTCTTCATGTGATTACAATATTTATTTAACCTTTTCGAAGGTCCCTTAAGGGAACAAGGGGCTCCCATGAGCTTAGGGGCCCCGGTGCACTGCAACGCCCAGCCCTCTGATAGCTACTTCACTGCTTTACAGTCAAATTTTATAGTTGAATTTTTTCGGATATGCAGTTCCGACATTTTGCATCCTTATCTGATACACTTTTGCAGAGAGAAACAATAAATTTACCAAAAAAAGTCATATGTTTTTTATTTTAACTGTTACTTGTCACATTAATGACAAATTCCCAGGTTTAAAATTTCGTATTGTCAAAAAAAATATCTGCGTGCGTCAGAAGTAAAAATGCCGAAAAAAATAGGAAATAAGCAACTAAACGAGCAAAGCCAGCTCATTATTCTAAATTTATTGGCTTTTTTTGAGCTAGAGAAGCAACAAGAAGCTGTAGGAATTGCCTTGAACTTTCAAAATGCGTTGAAAATGACAGCTGCTGCAACGAAAGTGAGTGCGAGAGCAATATTTAATTTAAAAAAATAAGGACTACAATCGTACCATTTATCGCATGTATGCACTTAAAGAGCATATTACCATAAAATCTCTCCATCAAAAATTAAATGACGAAATGAGCAATCATTTTAACTTCTCCATTAGCTTTTTGCGAAAATGGGTAAAAGAAATTGGCTTTCAGTGGAAGAAAAGTGACAACCGAAAGTATCTCATGGATTTACCAGATGTTTTTAATAAAAGAATTACATTTTTTAGAGAATACACAAAAAATATCTTCAAAAAGGTCTTACTCTAGTATTTCTTGATGAAACATGGATATTCAGTAAAGGAACTTTTAGAAATACATGGCAGGATGAACCAAAGCCACGAGCTCTTCAAAAAGCAGTGAAGGTGAGTAAAAGTTGCTTTTATTAAAAAAAAACCATTGGTAGGGGATCAATTACCAATACCTTTACACTTGCGCCCACACTTTTTCCGTTTTGATTAATGTGCTAGGGTTGGATTTGAGAATTGCCCTGGGATTTGGATGCGTGATGGGATGTTAAAACCGTTAATTTTTTTAGGTTATAGATATACCAAACCTTGGATATACAAACGCGAATCTTTTGATTTTGAAGGTAAAGTATTTATTATTTTATAAGTAGTATATACGGTTTCGGGTTTATCGAACACGATGTAAAGAATCTACAAGGTACGCCTGCATTATTTATGATTATTAGTCGATAAGAAGAGTTTTCGTATTCTTAGTAACTGGAAATTTATTAAATTATGAATAAATCGAGTCTAAATCTGTTTTCTGGAAATTTCTCAAGGTAACGTCAGTTATAAAAGTTCGATTATCAATATATTTATTTGTTTGTTATTAGTAGTTTATAGAAAACCACATTTTAGTTTCAATGCAATACTTATTACAAGAACGTATGATAAAGACTGAAGTGCGCGGTTTTATTAAACATGTACCGTTACTTGGGTGTTATGAAAATAGTTTAATACAGGGTGTTCGGAAAATGCATTAGGACATTTTAAGGAGTGATTCTACATAGGAAAATAATGTTAGTAAGTCATTTGGCAAAATGTCGAGATCTCCATGGTTACCAAGATAAAGGGCTGCAAATTTCAATTTTTGGTTTTGTTTTTCCGCCATATTACATTTATTCTTGTTGGGATTATTTAAATAAAAGTCACTACTAGGGGAGTGAATAAATAAACTTTTATTTTCTTATTCATTCTTATTCTACATTCGGAGAATGCTGATGTATACAAACAGATTAATGAGCTTGATTCGATATTATATATTTTGCTATTTTAACAATTTTTTTATCAATTTAGTTAATGTTTAGCATACGAACCGAGCATCTTTAGGTTCTAATATTGTACGTTAAAAGTAGTTCTTTTGAACACCGGTAGAGGGCACTTTACCTGAAACACAAAATTTATTTACTCCCTATCTTTTTTTATTTGGACAGATATTGCAAATTTGAATATACCAGCTTAAAGACAATTAAAAACTTAAAAAAGAATGTCAATGTGGATAAACTTAACCATTTAGCCACTAATTGACATTAAAGTTTTCATCAGTTTTATCCAAATTAACCATGTATTTAAATGATTCCAATTAAATACATGGTTAATATGGATAAAACTGATGACAAATTAAGTCGCCTTGTGTCAAATAAATTTGACTGCTAATGATTTTATAAGTATATTTATTAATAAATTTGTCAACAAAAAAACTTGACACTAATTTAATATCTAACTAATCTTAATGGTAACTTACAAAATTGATTATTTAAAGAAAAATTTACATATTTAAAATTTTTTCTAATACTCTTTAAAGAATATCTTTTTATGCAAAAAAATATACCAACTGTATTTTCTAATAATATCACAACCATTTATTATTCGTTGACGCAAATCATTTATATCGTTTACCGGCGCGGCGTCTTATAGACTAAAGCTTTTAAATGGCCAAAAAAAAAAGGGAATCCATTGGATTAATATCTGGAGAACTGGGTGCCTAAGATAATAGACCGTTTCGTCCAATCCACCTATCAGGAAATTATTCATTTACAAACCTTTGTACAGCCATATTAAAATGGGGTGGAGCGCCATCCTGAAGTAGCCACATGTTTAATCTGGTTAGGTGGGCGGGAAGGTGGTAGGGGAACGTTTTCAAGGATGTTAGGTAGATCGTTTTGAAGAAAATTTAAATAAACCTCTCCATTTAACGGTCCGTCAAAAAAATTAGGGCCTTTTAGATGATCTCCTACAATTCTGGTCCATACATTCAACGAAAACCTTCGCTGATGCTGTTTTTCTACAATGGCGTGAGGGTTTTCATAAGCCCATTTGTTCGTATTACACAAATTTGTAATCCCATCTCGCGTGAATGCTGCTTCGTCTGTAAACAAAATTAAGTCGATGAACTGGTTATTTTCTTCATATTTTTCCAAAAGACTATTGCATATGTCAGTCGTAGTTGTGAGTTACCACATAAAGTGCTTGAATCTTTTTTTAAATGAAATGGGTACAGAAGTTCTTTATGAAGAATTTGCCAAGATGTAGAATTAGCAATTTCCTCTTGTCACGCAAGATTCCTTGTGCTAATACCTGGATTTTCTTTTACTCTTTCGATAACTCTTTGTTCTCTTTCAACAGTTCTGACATGCCTTGGTCTGCTTTTATCGGAAAACCCAATTTTGAAAGAACCTATCTCACCAAGTCGTCTGTGAATGTTAATGAAAGTTCGTGCACATGGAGAATTCCTTTCTGGATAAGTTGCAATATAAATCCGCCGAGCCTCTTCTGCATTTCCATGTGCTTGCCCGTAACAAAATGCATATCACGGTACTCAATATTTGAATATTCTTGTTCCATTTTATAGCTATGTATGTTTTAACACGGAAAATTATTTTAAATTTAACAGTAATGCAACCAATATTTGTCAAATTTCGCAAAATTTGACACAAGGCGACTTGATTTGTTGCTTCCATTTAAATACATGGTTAATTTGGATGAAACTGATGAAAACTTTGATGTCGATTAGTGGCTAAATGGTTAAGTTTATCGACATTGACATTTTTTTTTGAGTTTTTAATTGTCTTTAAGCTGGTATATTTAAATTTGCAATATCTGTCCAAATAAAAAAGATAGGGAGTAAATAAATTTTGTGTTTCAGGTAAAGTGCCCTCTACCGGTGTTTAAAAGAATTACTTTTAACGTACAATATTAGAACCTGAAAATCTCGGTTCGAATGCCGAACATCAACTAAATTGATTTAAGAGTAAATGTAATATGGCGGAAAAACAAAACTAAAAATTGAACTTTGCACCCCTGTATCTTGGTAACCATGGAGATCTTAACATTTTGCCAAATGACTTACTAACATTATTTTTCTATGTCGAATCACCCTTAAAATTTCCTATCGCATTTTCCGAACACCCTGTATATTATACCTCATGCTTATGTGAAACGGAAATAATGACCTCCAAAATAAAATAAATAGAAATAAAAAAAATGTCTACCCGCCATTGACCATTTGTATCAGATTTAAAAATCCCTTCAAATTCACGTGATCTCTTTTTTTCTTAGTATCAGATACAGGGTTGCAAGGATTTAAATCAATTGATTTTAATCACGATTTAAATCACTGACTCACTGATTTTTTTAAATTTAAATCATGATTAAAATCAAAAATAAAAATTATAAAAAAAATAATTTGGGTTATGAAGAAAAATCGAAACAAAAATAAATTACTTTAGTATAGTAAATTAATTTATTACAAGAACACAAGAGCACATAGATAGAAGTATTATTGCAGAAAATATTCAAAACAAAAAAACAAATTTAATTGTAATATTTGTAAAGAAACACTAGTTTGGCAGCTTTTTCAGTACCTAATCGATTGCGTAGTTTAGAGTGCACTAAACCAAATGTTGAGAATATCCTCTCTACTGATGCAGACGAAGCAGCTGCACAGAGCAGTTGTGTAATTATGGGAAGTTCTTTTTCAATAATATCTGCGTTTCGTTGTGATTTCCACCAGTCAATAGGTTTTACGCTTTTCAGGATATCGTCTTAAAACATAATATCGTTAAAAGGCTCTGATTTGGCAAGAAACTTGATGATTAGTGGTAATAAACCACTATCTGGATACAGTTCTTTTGCAGTTTGTAATGCAATATTTTTTTCAGTATATGTCAAACTTTGTGTTTTCGTTGGGTCGATAAGAAATGCCAGCAAATGATACGGGGTTATACACATATTATATCGATTTTTAAATTTTTGCAGTTGATGTAATGTCAGATTAGTTTCTTCAAAGTAATCTTCTAATATTTTAAATTGCTCTACAACATCTGAAATAGTGGCGTCGGTCTTTTGCAACCTATCCATGGCAATGGAAATTGGCTTAAGAATTTTGAGGTAATCTTCAGCACTTCTCTTTAAATGAATGTTTGAAATTTTTTTCCCTGATAATACTGTCAATCTTTTCTTTGTGTTCTTCACTGATTCTAAAAAGTATGGGCCATGATTCGGTAAATATTTGCAAGCAGTCTGCAAGCGAGTTCCATCGAACATCACTAGGTATGACTAGTTTTTTGCCTCCTTCTTTGGCATATGTTGCAGATGCAAAATGATTGTTCCTAAAGTACTTTACGATTTGGACTACATGCTCTTTTATATCAACGATTTCAAATATTTACATAATAAATTTAGTATCGGGACCGTACCTAGCTATGGCCGCGCCCTTGGCGGGGCTTAACATTTGCGCCCCCCCACACACCGGGGGATTTGAATAATATGAAATTCCCCGGAAATTTTACAAAATTAAAGTGCAAAGTGTAGGTTTAAAGTTTTTTGAACCTAGATTTTTTTTAATACCTTGTGGTGGAATTTGTGTCAAATTCTATATTTCTTTATATGAAAATATTAGCCTACCATTTAAAAGAGACATGATTTACATAAAACAACTGTTTGTATCTGACTGAAAGAAGTGGAATGTAAATTAACTATACATCTATATTTGCGGATGATTAAACTTAGAATAAATTTTCTCAACAATAAAGTCGTAGTTACAAAAATACTGTGCATAGCAGGTTTACTAAAACGTAACATTTACACTTTATTGAATTGAATAATAGCAACAAAAAAGTGCTGCTCCCAATTCACAAAATACCAATTTATCCGCAGTTTCAATATTTTAAAAAATCAGTTACATTCTCGCTGTAGGTATCAGGATAAATTGATATTTTATTGATAACATATTTTTCCAGAAGGAGCTTCTCTGTAGATATTAGGCGCCCTGCAAATGAAAACCGTTTTTATCTATCAGCTTTAGTTTTCGAGATATGGCATATGTGCACTTGAGTAGAAAAACACTTAAAAACCTTACCACCAAAACAAATGTAATTTCCAAAAGTAGCTAAAAATGATCTTTTTTATGATTTTCTGGAAGAAAATACTTAAGGTAGGTCTCTTTCAAACTCCAGCAGTAATCTGCCATCATACGCACGTCCCATCTACCCTTATATCGTTCCTATATGGTACCAATTTCTTGGTGAAATCTTGTTCCTTGTTTATCTCTAAAGTGACCGAGATTTTCAGGAAAATGACCCAGATAAGAGTTTAAATAATGGAGCTTGACGCTCATGTTGCAACCAAGATCCTTCAGACAAGATAGCATATGTTGAACTAAGTCTTTGTAGTTTGGTGCCCTAGTATTACAAAAAAAAAAAAACATTACTAACACAAATAAAAAAAATGTTACTGCGCAAAATCATAAGGATAGCTTAATGACAGTTATTTTTATAGTAGACTGAACATTTTTTGATCAAATAGGCCATTGCTGTGTTCTTCCTTTAACCTTCAAAATTCCTGCACCTACCCTCACATAAAATACAAAAAAACTGTGTCCTAAAAGCTAAAGCTGATAGATAAAAACCGCCGGTAGACTTAAAATAACTGTACCAAAATCTACAGGAAAAGTAAAAAAAAATCTTTATAAAGTAAAATTTTGTAACTATGTGTAATTCATACATTTTTTTAGTCTTAATATATTAAAAATAATTAAATTAAGTACTTATCTAAGCTGAAAATTTGTTATATAATTATTCTGTTGAAATTTATTTATTTGATTAATTTTGTTAATAAATAATAATATGACTACGGTAGTGACAACTGACAAAAAAAATATATCCGATTTTGCGCCCCCCAGGTAGCCACCCCTAAATACGGCCCTGTTTAGTATATGTGTAGCACAGCCATATGCTATTACATTGAATTTATCAGATGCCTTTATTTCATTTCGCATTGCAGACATGTTAGCTGCATTATCTGTCACGAAACTACTCACTGTACAATCATACTCGGTTTTTAGTTTGTTTATAAGGGTTGCTGCAATTTCTGTTAGGTAGTCGGATGTATGTGGATGCCCAGTTGTATCTACAGTGTCGAATAGAAAGGAGGAGCCATTTTCTGCAGTAACTGTTGCACATACTATGGGTTCATTAGACCATCCATCGAGTGAAAGACAAACGTTACTTCTAGACAACCCCTTAAAGCATTTGCTTCTTTCTTCGGTATATATTTGATCAAGCAGTCTGCCTGACACATTGTTTCGACTTGGCGGTACATATCCAGGTCGCAGTAGTGCTATAGCTTTCTTAACTTCGGATTGCTCCAGGCAGATGAAACTGCTATTAGTTGCATAGAGGGCTCTGGCAATCTGCTTATCACTTTCATTTTTGGCAGGCTTACTATAGTACGTACAACAAAAGACATCAGAGATCCAGAAGAAGTTTTATCAGTAATGTCAGTATTGTCAGTATTACATTCTTTTCTTTTTTTGTTTACTGGGATTAAAGGGGAAACTGAGTGCTACGTACTTCCTTGCTGAAAGTTTTGTTCAGTTTGAATTTGTGACGTATTTATGCTTGAAGTATGTTGTACCTGCAATTAAAAAAAAATGTAAAGTATCTAAGAAAACACATTGGGTCTGGTGCGCTTTATGTGTCACGGAATTTTATAATTTTTCTAGTTTGGTTTGATAGAGCCCGTCAAATAGAATCGATTTAATTTAAAGCAAAAAATAAAAAATCGTTGAATGAGCCACTTTTTTGAGAAATAAAAGGTGTTGTGTTGTCATAGTTACATACCTTAATAGTTACTTGGATAAAAAATAAAAAAAATTGTATTTTTTTTAGAAAATATTGTTCATCTAAAAATTTTTTGTTGCAAATAGTGTTTAGTGTTAAAAAAACGTATGAATTTCAAAGCATTTTCAAAAATTGTGAAATTCCGTGACACATAAAGTGCACCAGAAACCAACACATTGATTACATTGTTGTAAAAATAAGTTTTAAAAAATTTCCAAACATGGAAAATTGAAAAAATATTTCAACACCATTTTTAAAAATTAACAAATAATAAAAAGGTACTTACGGTTAAAACTGATTGTGATTGTGATAACGTTGACGAGAATGACGAGTCACTATAAGTATCGATAGTATCGATGTCTTCATTATTTACATTTTTACATTTTTCCAGTGCTTTTTCATCCTCTCCACCAATCCTTGCATTTCCAAATTACATTTTTTACATGTAGCGCGACATCCCGGTTTTTCCTCCGCTTTCCCGGATTTTTCTTTGAAAAACTGCCAGATAAGGTCTTTCTTTCTACCACTTCTTCGAAACGACATATTCAAAAAACTATATTTTATATTTTACACAATATCAAAATTTTCAGTTAGCCGTAAAAACAATGCTCGCGCGCACAGATCTTAACTAGGAAATGACGCCTGTCCGCGTTCCACCCCTTTATGTAGACCGGTAAATCTGCGTGTTCTGACAGGAATTTTCAAGAAAGTGCAAGTGCTTTCTCGCGGTAAATATTTAATATAAGAGTTTATAAAAACGAAAAATATTAGGAAATAGGAGAATGTTTAAGAATAAGGGCACGTTACAAACTTCGATTGTGCTATTTACAAAAAAAAAAAAAATCATGATTTTTTTTTAAATCGCCATTTTTGATTTTTTTTTTAAAAATCATGATTTTTTACAACCCTGATCAGATACAGTTGGGACTAATAAAACGCTTAAATGACATTTAGTGAGGTCAAGAAACTGAGACAGGATTGCCAAATTATGCTACGGTCTTCTTTAGGAACAAGCAATTAAAATCCATTTTGTATTAGTGCTTATAAAAAAAAAATTGAAACATATTAATTTTTGTCTGCTAGTTTATTGGCTATTAGCCAGTTGTATTGTTTTGCAAGAGTATAAATTCGCACAATTTTAGGGAAGCACTAAACCGAGGAGCTTGATCACTATTCTGCAATATTAAATATCAACCTACGAGTAACTATTCTAATACAACTTCCCTTTTTTAATATTTTAATGAACAAGATAAAAAGTTTTAAAATCAAAATTTACACTTTGGGTAAGAAGGAAGATGCAAAAAGTATATTTGATAGAATTAAAATAATTCGTTCTGATGAAAAAATAATTTTAGTTCACAGTAACTATGTTCTTGATTTTTTAAACTGTTGTTTTCTCAAATTTAAACAACTAGACAATATCAGAATAGACATATTACAAATGTATTTTTACCATACATTTCTGACTTACTAAATAAAATTCAATAAATTTAACATTCGTGCTAGGTTAAAAAACAAAAACCTATTAGATTCCCAAGTACCAACACAACTATACAATATAAAAAAATACAAAATGTTTTTTTTTCAAATATTCTTTGTAAATGTAATGAATTTTATATACAGGGTGTCCCAGAAGTAATGGATCACAGAGCTACAGCAGATTCCTTAGGTCAAAATAATGCAATTAAAGTAAAGTTGCCCTATCCCAAAGTTGATAAAAACTAAGATACAGGGTGACAAACTTTTAATTTGGTTTTCGTTTTTTCATAACAATTTCTTAACTAAATGACAGAGCGGTACAAAATTGGGAATTTGGGGATACTTTGAGGCGAGAAATTTAAATTCGTCCATACTTTTGATGTTGCTAATAGAGGGCGCCAGCTACGGACTATCCCACTTTTTTTAATGACTTAACGTTTTTGGGCTTAGTATATTGACCTGTTTATTAAAAAAAAGTTACCATAATTCCCTCTGCGCAAAGATGCATACATTTAGCTTAGAATGTTCGAAAACGCACTTTAAGGACTCGATTTCTATGAAAATGGGTTTTGTCCAATTTTTTTCAAACTTTGCAAAGTAATAGTTCTCAACACGCCAATCAAAAGTCTTTTCAGGCACAAAACCCGAAAACCACTTTAACCCCCCCAAAATCAGCCTTAAAAGTCACTAGGGATTTAGATACTTTTGAGGATGATTTTAGGGGGTTGAGGTTTTGGGTTTAAGCGATCGCGTGTTAGATATTTTTGCAAAGTTAACAATTGGGAAACCATTCAAGAAAATTGCGGTCTAAAGTGCGTTTATCGAAAACAGTTCTAGAGATTATGAAGTATACATTTTGACGCAGAGGAATATAGTAACTTTTTTTAATAAGTCATATACAAAGCAAAATTTTGCCTAAAACAAGTGGGAGGAGCTGGCGCCCTCTACCAGAACATTGAAAGTATGACAAATTTAAATTTTCCCAAAAAATCACAAATTCCAATTTTGTACCTATGTCATTAGTTGAGAAATATTACGAAATAATAAAACAAAATTAAAGTTTGACACCTGTATCTAGTTATTATCAACTTTGGGATGAGGCAAGTTTACGTTATTTGCATTATTTCGACCTAAGGAATCTGCTGTTGCTCTTTGATCCATTACTTCTGGGACACCCTGTATAGTAGGAGAGCTAGTGAAGCATCCAATTAACCCATTTTCCACTAAGCTAGAAACTTTTTAAATATTATTTTACTATCGGTCAATTATGAAAGTACCGTTTTGGCAGGCACGGTACTTCATCATCCCTTAAAATTTTGAAAATGTCAAAAAACATTTTGTTTAACCTGCTTCCACAAAGCTAAAATTTTGATATGACGTAATTTACATATGTGTGTGTCGAAAAAAAAATTTACAACCTACTTTGATGGTTACAAGTATGTGCCTGCTTCCATAAGGCTAAAATTTTAAAGGCATATTCTTTTAATAGTTGGAAAAGTGTATTTAAACTGTCAGACTATTCTGATGGTTGCAAGGGTCTTCCAAACCAGTATATAATAGTCGGGGCCCCCAGAGCGAGCGCGTATATACCTCTTGTGTATTGGATAATTTAACGGAAAAAGTGAGTTACGACAATAATGTATGCAGACCTGTAAGATTAACAAGTTTTAATGGTATATATTTGTTAACGTAAATAAAAACTTAAACTTCACATGTAACTTTGTTTGTCTTTCATTTAAGTAATTTTTTATCATACCTTTACATTACACAATAAATATATCTTCTCTTACTGACAATGAAGCCCATACGAGTCTGTTGCGCCCGCATTCTCATTGACCGCCCTGACTATTATATAGTGGTCTGGAAGACCCTTGCAACCATCAGAATAGTCTGGCAGTTTATATGTACTTTTCCAACTTGTAACCATCAAAATAGGTTCTCAATTTTTCTTTCAACTCACACATATGTAAATTACATCATATCAAAATTTTAGCTTTGTGCAAGCGGGTTAATTTTTTTTTTCATTTTCAAAATTTTAAGGTATGGTGAAGTAACCGGAGGATACCTGCCAGAACGGTATTTTTAGTCGGGTGGTTTACTGGCTCTTAGACTAATAGGTGGAACTTTCAGATCCATTGACAAACAGGTAAAAGAGCATCAAACATATAATCGGAAAAATACAGAATTCCACACATCAAACTTGCATTAGATAATAATCACAAAACAAAGTGGAATACTGGAATAGCAAAAGAAATTTGTAAAAAAAACGTAAAATAAAAGAAAGTACAGTATGGGGAGTACCCAACGAAAATTTTTTGGTATACTAACACAAGCATAATACTTTTTAACATAATCTCTCATCAAAAAAAAATCAATCTATTTCAAGTGAAAACTTATTTTTTTGACCTTATATCCTGACTTAAAAACCGTTGTATTTTTGCTAATCATAAAGTAATTCACTAATTGTAAGTTTATACCAGTAATTTTTTTTTAGTATTTCCCTAAATCTGAAACCAAGAAGTATTTTAATATTACGTGAAAAAGCATTCTTGACTTAAAACTGTCATAACCAAACAAAAAAAATTCCTTTGCTAACTAATCACTCAGACATGTACAAAAAATCTATAATTAGTTTTTTACAAATGTTAAAGAAACTAGTCCAGAAAACGAAGTTAAAAAGCGTGCAAAACCTGGCATTATTTAAAATATTTCAGCCCTTTAAAATCAACCCCTAATATGATTTAAAAAAATATATTTACCCTAAAAAATTAATACATTATCACAGACTTTTGCATGAAAATTTGTGATTAAGCTTAACTTACCCTCCTCTTTAAAATCTCTTTTATGCTGAAGGTGGCTTTTTATTTTTTAGGGGTGGACAACACCGCTTATTGCAAAAACCTTTAAAACTTTCATATTAAAGCTTAAGTCACATCAAATTAGCCTCATTTAAATTTTAAAATAAATATTTAATTCTTTAACACATTATTTAATATATTTCAACCCTTAAAAATCTTTACCCTAAAAAAATTAACATATTATCAGAGTTGTAATTAAAAAATGTGACTGGTTATCGGCCGAGGGACGATCGCGTTGTTAAATTTAGCAATGGACTTAGCAATTGTTAAAAGTTAACAACGGTTTAGAATGTTTAACAAAACGTCATTGTCAGTGTTATTTAATGATTTTCGTAGGCAACCTGTCAAAATCTGACATTTTGTTAAACATTCTAAACCGTTGTTAACTTTTAACAATTGCTAAGTTCATTGCTAAATTTAACAACGCGATCATCACTCGACCGTAAAAGTATTACTAATTTAATTTTCTAATTTTTTAGTCCTCAAAAATCCACCCCTTAGAATATTACAATGCAAAAAATAGTAGGAAACCGCGGATTTAAAAAAAATGCATCGAATTGCTTTTAGCATGCTCCAAAAAATTGTTTTTTTTTAAACATAACTCTTTCAGTTTTTATGATAAAAACCAAAAAACCATTTTGTTGGTTTTAATAAACCAAAACTTTCGATCGCGAATAACTAGAAAAGTATGCATTTTACAAAAAAATGCATAAAACATTTTTGCTTAGAAATCATTGTTCTTTCTATTCCTGTGGTCAAAATGTAAAAAAAATCCTCTCCGAGATGGTTTGGCAACAACCCCAAGGTAAAGGCGCCCTTCGGTATAATATAGATTTTGATCCTTGGACTTTCCCTACCTACTTTCAAAATTTCAAGTCATTCTATCTTTGCATTTTGAAAAAATTGCTAGGAAAAATGGTTCGTTTCCTGGAAAAAACGTAAGGTTAGGAAATTTTTAAAGTTTTGCTAGGAATAACAGCCAGCAACTTGCAACAATAGTCTTTGTGTTTACGTGATGGCGGATAATAAATTAAAAAAAAAAGACAGCCATACCTATTGTTCTGGTATCTATAAGAATCTTAAGGATAATATTTCAATTATGTTTTATAACAATATGGTATAAAAGTGGCTATAAAATGCAGTTACAACAGTTTGTTTAAAAGTAGAGTATCATATAATGTAAAACTAAAGTAAATTTAACTAATGTCTCTTTCTGTGTTCAGAATAATAAAAAAGCGGCACTGAAAAACGTTTTTTTTTTCTTTTTATAAGCATAAAAACACTTATTTGTTAGTTGTTTACTCAACTTTACTCCAAAATTAATTAATTCTTGAAGATGCGCCTTACCAATAACTGCCAAATGTATTTGTTTTCGAGCCGAAGAATAAGCCATAATCTTAATCATAATTAACCACTTTTACTAACCTACAACTATACAGGGTGATTCCTAAGTTGACGTTTTTTTTAACTGTATATAGAACTCATTAAAATAAACATCTTTTTTTAAAAACTTTTTTCAAAATACTAAAAAATAAGGAACTTACATTCATTTATTGTGGCGAACACGGTCCTGTCTTAAGTAAGTTGTCACCTCCTGGGCTGTGGTGCTTGAACACGATGAACGTAATTTTCCCGCGATATTTTCCACACTTTTCTTTTACTTAAACCGACCTAACTTGCAATGACCCGAGTACTTGGGTCCAGAATAAGCCCACAGGGGAAACCGTCGCGTCGCTCGTTCAATCTCGAAGCAACGTTTGCAGATTAACGACACTTTTCATAAATAGAAACATATCCACGTATTTATTGTTTTTAGATTGTGCCATTTTCGCGATTTGACAATGATTTAAAACTAAAATTATCCTCGCGTCGTCCAAAAAGAACAATACGACTGACTCACGGCGTGATAAACAACACAAAAAACAAGCGTAAATAAGAAATAAACTATCTATTTACGTTCAGGTCCGCACTAGCCACACTTTCAAATAAATGTATGTAGCTTTGTTATTTTTAGGCTTTTTAAAAACTGTTATTTAAAAAAGTTGCTTATTTTAATGAATTTTATACACAGTTAAAAAAAAAGCGTCAACTTAGGAATCACCTAATATATATATATATTATAATTTATATATATATATAATATATATATATATATATATATATATATATATATATTATATAATATATATTATATTTATTTATATATATATATATAATGAGAAATAGACAATCATGAAGGTATGGGTTTGTGCCTGAGTTGTTTCTCGCGATAATTGCTATAATTTATTATTTTCTTTTTATTATGTTTTGTTGTTATTGTTTACTGTTACTAATAAAAGCGTAGTAGTCGCAAACTTAATTCACCAGCTTATTAAATTTTAATCGCTTTAACCCTAGGACATTCAAACTATTAAAACTATAAAAGTATTTTTACATTAAAATCTGTCCACATAAACCATAGGATAAATCCCGAGGGGGAACTCACTTCCGTTTTGTGTACATGTATTGCGCATTATTTAATAAAAATGCAAATAATGCGAGTAATGCATATTAATGTCAAAATAATTTTCATAATGCATATTAATGCCAAAGTAATGCGAGTAATGCATATTAAATTCAAAAATGCCAGTAGTGCAGATTAATGCCAAAATAATGCAAGTAACGCATATTAATGACAAAATAATGCACTTTATCTTTCAATGTCGAAGAAAAAAATCGAAAACAATAAAGGGATAATTTAAAACAATACAGAGTAATGCATATTAATTTCAAAAATATTGCGAGTAATGCATATTAATGCCGAAATAATGCAAGCAATGCAAATCAATGTCAAAATAATGCGAGTAATGCATAATAATGCCAAAATAATGCGAGTAATGCATATTAATGGCAAAGTAATGCGAGTAATGCATATTAATGCACCACTTTATCTTTCAATGTCGAAGGAAAAAATCGGAAACAGTAAAGGGATAATTCAAAACAATGCAGAGTAATGCATATTAATTTCAAAAATAATGCGATTAATGCATATTAATGCCGAAATAATGCAAGCAATGCATATTAATGTCAAAATAATGCGAGTAATGCATATTAATGTCAAAATAATGCGAGTAATGCATATAAATGCCAAAATAATGCGAGTAATGCATATTAATGCCAAAGTAATGCGAGTAATGCATATTAAATTCAAAATAATTTAAGTAATGTATATTAATGGAAAAATAATGCCAGTAGTGCATATTAATGCCAAAATAATACGAGTAATGCATATTAATGACAAAATAATTCATATTAATGCACCACTTTATCTTTCAATGTCGAAGGAAAGAATCGGAAACAGCAAAGGGATAATTCAATAAAATGCAGAGTATTGCATATTAATTTTAAAAAAATGCGAGTAATGTATATTAATGCCAAATAATGCAAACAATGCATATTAATGCCAAAATAATGCGATTAATGCATATTAATGCCAAAATAATGCGCTTAATGCATATTAATGCCAAAATAATGCTAGTAATGCATATTAATGTCAAGTAATGTAAAGAATTGCAAAATAATGCACATTATTAATGCAACCCTTGCGTACAGATATTGCAAATTAACAAATATGCGTTTTTCATATGGAAATAAAGAACAAAACGTAAATAGTTTCCTGATTTTAAATATTGAATTCGTAGAAGTTCTTTGCACAGTGAATAAAGGCGTAAAAATATTTTCCGAGAAAGTACCAAATTAAGATTGTGTTTTTTGAAATTTTACAATAACAAAAGTAAATTAATTTTTTTTTATCTTACGAAATTCAAGATATCTTTCTAGAACATTCTTATTAACCTTTTAGCAATGTTTTAACAAGGGTTTTTACAAGAAATTAAAAAATATATATTATTTAAATAAATCTTAGACAAAGGAAGACTCAAACAGACTCGATATTCTATTCATAGGTCATTCTAACGACTGTCGCGAACGAAATTGGATTGCAAAATTATTGTGCAAAAACTATTGAATGGATTTTGTGTAACGTTGTGTATCAATTAACAAATAAAGACAATGGAAGTACAAGATTTTAGTGTTATTGTAACTGAAATTTGTCACATAAAAAATCCTTTACATAGAGTAGAGCTATAATTTAATACAATAGGTGCATTAACTGCTACACTTTTACTTCCAATATACGACAGTGCAGTTCAAGTGATAACAAGCGATGTGTTTACCATGCTAATTGACTAATTGTAGTTAACACATTAACCGACTAATTTAGTAATCAAATTTTAAACTAGTTTTTGATTTGGTAACGTTAGCGGCAATAAAATGTATCCTTGTATTTTAAATAATATAAACCTAATTTATGCTCTGTAATAACTTAGTTGCAAAGCTTTCGGACAATAACAACAACTATATAGATCAGGGCTGAAGCCTTTAAATATGGTAAAAAGTAAAAAAAGGGGTAGGATAAAACCCATTGGAAAAGGAAGAGAATATAACAAAAATGAAAGAAAAAATAATTTACGGGCGGTCTGAGGTCGGGAAGTGGAAGGGGGTGAGTTTTTAAGGGTAAAAAACGATTTATCCCGATTTCCAGCAAAACTACAAGTCCTATGGAAAAAAGTTAAATGTTGTAGCTAATAAAAGGATTTAAAACTTTTGTATTTACAATTTTTTCACATAACCTCAAAATTTATGTGAAAAATTCAAATTACCAAGTTTTGGTTTTTTATTTTTATCTTTTACAAAAAAAATATTTACGAAATTTGGTAAAAACTTAATTTTTATGTCTCAAACACACTGCAATTTTTTTGATTTAAAATATTTATTTTTTTATCTTATTTTGACTTAATACGAAAAGCACCCTAATTTTCAATCGAAAATTCTCGTGATAAAATATCTGCTTTTTTAAAAAAGTCGGTGAGCTTTTTGTTCATGTTAACGAACAAAAAGCTTACTACTTTCTATGGTGTAAAAAAATATACATTATTATGGTAAATGTTTTAAAAATGCAAACAAAAACGAAAAAAACTCGAATCCGATTTTTTAATCATTATGTACAATTTTGAGGTATTTATTAAAATTTACACTTTAATTACTCAAAAAATATAAAATTTTATGTTCCAATGATAAAAAAAAATTGCAAATTGAAATATACTACTATAATTACCATTCAAATGTACATAATGATTTAAAAAAATTCGGAATCGAGTTTTTTAGTTTCTTTGCATTTTCTGAGAACATTTACCATAGTAATGTATATATTTTTACATCATCAGAAAGTAGATATTTCAACGAACAAAAAGCCCACCAACTTTTTTAAAAAAGCAGATATTTTGAGACGAGAATTCTTGATTGAAAATTAGGGTGCTTTTTCGATATTAAGAGTCCATTCGCGCCGCGAAAATTGGATCCAATTTGGGGTTCGGGGCATACTGTTTTTCTCAAAAACGGTATAAGTTATCGATAATTTTCAAAAACAATATGAAAGCCAACACTAAAATCTAGGCTTCTATTGTAATAGTTTTTTAAATTTGGATTTAGTTTTTAATATTTTCTTGAGTGAAAGTCACCCTAAAATCGGTTATGTTTCAAAAATCCGTTACAGCAGAGGCATAGATTATTTCCTTACCTTTAAAATGGTGTATATTTATGTCATTTAAGTGAAAAATAGTTATAGTCAGTCTCAAAGTATACCGTGATAGCTCTTGCCTTTATTCATGGATTATACCTACCGACAGCAATAAAACTGCGGATAGATAGGTAGAGATCGAACGCTGTAAGAACAACACCGATACGTCACGGTCTCATATGGCAAACCCGTATAAAACCGTGACGTAACGGTGTTGTTCTAACAGCGTTCGATCTCTATTAAAGGACAAAACATTAGGGACGGACTTTAATAATATAAAGATTTATAATTTATTGTTTATTTAGCTAAGTATAATCTTAAAATTACATTAAAAAATTAAATATATGCAAAGTTTTAATAAATTTATAACTGCGTTATCTATACATAATTACATTTTTAATCTACAATAGGATTTATGTTGTTTTAGATAGAAATGTAAGAGTCCTCAATCTTTATAATGTGCTGTATTGAATTTTTCCAGCTCTTAACTGGTATGTTAGTAATTACAATTTTTATCAAATTTATAACACTGGAACTTAAAGTAGGTGTAACATTTTCTGCTTTAATTTTTGATTTTACTTGGTTCCTCAAATGCTCTACGGGGTTAAACATACAGTGATACGGAGGAAGCCGTAAGACAGTATGCCCAGCCTGTTCAGCCAAGTTTACATACATTTTGTTTTTTAATTGCATATGAATTTAGGACTTCCAAAAGTTGCGTTTTTTTGTAACTGAATTAAAAATAATTATCATTTTCTAACAAATATTCCTGGATTTCAGTTTTTGAACTTGATAAAGCTGGTGCTTTGTGTAGCAGACGGCTGTGGTAGCTTGCGTTATCCATGACAATACACTGTTGTTTGGAATATTTTTTAAAAGATAATTTTGAAACCAGTTTTCAAAAATTTCTGCACTTGTATCCTTATGATTATCCAAGCTAGAATCCTTAATATTCTTTGCAGACAACAGCAAGCAGTTTTGGACAAATCCGTCTCCGAACCAGCGTGTATTATGGTAATGCGTTTTCCTTTATTTGAAGGTGCTTTCGTCTGACAGTTTTGACTGGAATCAACCCATCCTTTGGATACTGTGTTTGATACTATATGTTTAATTAGACCTCTACTGATTAAAGTTTCATACACATTTTTCACAACCTGTTTTGCATCTAATGACAAATGATTTCGACGCGACATAGTTATATTCTCGTAAAACAACTTTTTCGAAACGCACAGTAAAAACGGTTATTCAACATTGCCACTAAAATATTAGCCAAAATATTTATATACCTAATGGTTAATACTCGAGAAATACAGGGTCTTTGATTATATTTACGTGGCTTCTGAGGACTTTATTTTTGAAGACAGAAAAAAATGTTTCATATAAAAATTGTAGGTTTTTTTTCATATTATCTTTTGAAATTATCAGTAAAAAATATCGCAATAAAAAAATAAAAAATATAGGCAACTTCAACTTTTTTAAATGAAACACCCTGTATATTATGCGCTACAACGAAAGATTTTCTTTTTATTTTAAATATATATAATTAATATATTTATTATATCATTTTTATAATTTATTAAATATATATAATATAATTGAAATATATTAGGATGAACCATGGAAACCATTTTTGAGTAATTTTAGGTTAAATTATTAATAAATTGCAAAAAAAGTTTCATATTAGGATCAAGGAAAGTTTTTTAATGGAAACAATAAAATTGTTATGTTGCTGAATTTGGTGAGGTTTTCTCTGGACCAATAATGTTTATTTTGTGATTTAGTAGAGTGCTAAAGTGAAGAAAGACTTGTCGGTGAATAGAATTTTATTTAAAAACTTTGGATCCTGCTGCATAAGAGAAATCAGGAAGATTCTGAACGGACATAAATTTATAAGGATAAAATTTTAAGGTTAAATAAATTTTATAATTTGTTTTATTAAGTTCAGATGCCGCATCTGAGATTGATATTTCAGGATTTTCTAAAATTATTAGAAGTATTTAGTGCTAGTCCAATAGAAAAAGTATAATAATTATCTAAAAAAAGAGAATATCCAAAACTTTGTTTTTATTTCGTACTGCAGTCCTTTTCTTTATTTTAAAGCTTTTTCGTTCAATAAACTTTCTTATTATGCATTTAATAGAATTTATAGATGGTACCCGTTGTTAAGGATATAATAAGTAATATTCCCTTTGCACTGTCGTCACATTATTATTGTTACCATAAAAAAGACGCATAATAGCGATTTTTTGTTCTTCTAAATAGCCCATCGACAAAAAAGCAGTACAAACTAAAATGATAAATTTCAATTTTTTACAAAATCAATACGTCATACTAATATGATATATATTTTTTCAATTTATTTAAATTTGAAGCTTAAATATCCCAAAAATGGTTTATCCAAATACCATCAATGTATATATATTTGAAATCAGAAAAAAAAAGATCTTTTATTGTAGCGCATAATATACAGGGTGTTCCATTTAAAAAAGTTGAAGTTGCCTATACTTTTCCATTTTTTTATTGCGATATTTTTTTACTGAGAATTTTAAAAGATAATATGGAAACAAATCTACAATTTTTATATAAAATATTTTTTTCTGTCTTCAAAAATAAAAGCCTCAGAAGCCACGTAAATATAATCAAAGACCCTGTATGTACCTGGCCCACCCCTGCCCTTATGAACAAATGGGTTTACCCAATAACAATAGGTAATAAAATCGTTAAAGGTTTATTGGGGTATGGTCCGTCAAAAGCCATAACGATATACTTTAAGACAGACTATACTTAGGCTTGTTATCGAGTTATTACGGGTAAAAGGTAAAATCCTTTTTAAAAAACACGCTTCAAATGGAAAAAAAGTTTAATTATTTTCTACATTTTATAATTTACATTGGAAAACCGCGTGCTTAAGAAACATCAAGAAGTATTCTTAATTTTGAAAGATGGTTTAATCATAAACTTAAATTGAGTTTTATTAGAATTACCTACATATCTCACATTTTCTAAAATATCTATATCTATGAGATTATTGGGATATGTATCATTTTTATTCCATGTTTAGTTGCACTTTTTATT
This sequence comes from Listronotus oregonensis, assembly GCA_019359885.1. Classification (NCBI taxonomy): domain Eukaryota; kingdom Metazoa; phylum Arthropoda; class Insecta; order Coleoptera; family Curculionidae; genus Listronotus; species Listronotus oregonensis. The sequence goes on along the minus strand of JAHBCN010001639.1, from coordinate 41,613 downwards.
TAGAATAAATTTATTTATTTTGATTTAGATATTTATAATTATTAGTGTTTTTCTATAAATATATGTTTTAAAATATCTACAGTGTGGATCAGCCAAATGGAATAAATTCAATAATAAATAAATGGAGGCGTATTCAAAAAAACGCTCATGTTAGTCGATTGGTATTTTTAATTGCTCGTTTTTTTCACCCAAAACTATTTATATTAATTTTCTTAATTTAAATGCAACACCCTGTATATTATTTAATAGTTTGTTTTTTAAAACATTCCAGACATGGTTTATGTACAATGTCCTATACCTATCTTCAACTGTTTCTGAAATATTAAGCGTTTTTAGACTTATTGCATTTATTGCCTTTGCTTTCTTGAGGGTTACTTTTCGTGCATATATCTACTAGAGGCAGCCTTCCGCTCGGCTGTGCGGACAAGCGTGCGAGAGAGAAAGAAAAATAGATGTAAAACATTTCTCTCTCGCTCCGCGTGCTGATTGATTGGCGGGAGGAGTATATACACCGCCAACAAATCAAGAGAGAGAGAGAGAGAGAGGGTTATACACCTATTCTTTCTTCCTTCTCGCACGCTTGTTTACAAGGCTGTCTCTAGAAGGTATATGCCCGCAGAGTAACCCTTAAGTAAGTGCCAAGCATCCAAATACGATAAATCTAATCTCAGTCAATATTTCGGAAACAGTTGAAGATAGGTATAGAACATTGTAAATGAAATATGTCTAGAATGTTCTGAAGAATCCAAAAATTAAATAACATACAGGGCGTTGCATTTAAAATAGGAAAGTTAGTATTGGCTACTGTTATATGACACACCCTGTATAAAAAGTTTTTACTGGGAAAAATGGGGAATCAAAAATACCAATGGACGTGTCCGACAGGGCCGGAGCGAACAACTTCTCATTGGGGGAGGTGATTTTGGCGCCCCTAGCCTAATTTTTAAATTTAGTATACTGAGTCACACGCTTACAGAAAAGCTTTGTTCTCTTACCCACCGACGGGCTGTAGGGGATATGTCGCTTTTTATGGGTATTTTCACGGTTTCTGTGCCGAGGAGTTCGCAAGCATATTGCCTTTGGCAGCTGTCAACAGAGTAAGTCGTAGTGAGGCCCCAAACTTTCCACTTTCTTCGTTCGGTTATTCCCAGAGTGTCCTGAGTGGAATCTACTACCCGCAAAATTTTTCCTTTTTAAAATCCAAAAAATTTTAGTCTTGTATGAATAAACTCCCTCTTACCACACTGAAGACACCCACGGTACGTAAGTATTTAAGCCCCAGCCGTCGTGGACTGTCCCAAATGTGCTAAATTAAATTTAAAAAAAATAAATAAAAAACAATACTTATCGTAAAACTTGTTTATGTTACTTGCATGACGTGACACTATTTTATTGTACTTTTATGCAAATTATAAATTTACACAATATTGTATGTCCCTAACACAAACAACCAATCTAAATCATTTACTTTGCTTGACCCTCGCCGATTTCGATGTTTTTTTTTCATACGAAGGCGCTGACCACAATTCTAAATTAAGTTATTTTCGACGTTTTATTTTCGAAATATTAATCATTAAATATGATAAATAATTAAATTAAACTCACTTCCACTATCTTGCCCATCTTTTGATTTGATTTGATAGAAATAGTAAGTTCATTTATTTTAAATTTAGACCCTTTTTCAAATAAGTAATTACATATTAGTTACTGCGTGCGGAATTATCCATCATTTATGACTAGGTATTTTATTTCTTCTGGTGCCAATGCCAACAGAAACAAAAGCGAAATAAAAACATTTATTAATAAATTAATTAAAACAAACTTGGTAAAGTCAGGTTAGGTTAAACAGTCAGCTGTTGGAGGAATTCGATTGAAATCCGCGCCGTTCGCGGTAAATAAAAATCCGGAACCGGTATATAATTAGACATGCGCCTAAAGACAATCCTGAACGGTTCAATTCTAGTTCGGAATCGGTTCTTAACGTGACCCGCGAACAAAGCTATTAGTATTTCCATTGATGCACTTTAAGCAGCACCCAGTGAATATGAAATATAAAACCAATAAAAAGATATTAATAAAAATAATATAATTTACTGTTAGCTAATAAATTCTTTTCATTAACCTTATAAGATAAATAAATATATTCCCGAAAGTCAGAAGACTACAGTACCTTTAAAGATTCCATTGTTAAATGTGTATCAAGGCTCGCCTGTTTAGCATCGCCGCCAAAGCCATTAGATTTCTGAGGCGCTAGACAAAACAAAACGCAAAAATGGCATTGTATACATAAATAATAGACTGTTTAAGGTTACAACGCGTTACAGAATGGCAAATATCGTTTTTTATGGAAAGCAGATTAATTGTTTTAATAGTTTTCTTTTTTTTTGTGGTAATTGCGATTTAAAAAAATATCTCTTAATTTAACGCCCCTTTAAGAGAAAATTTGGCGCCCCCATCGATTACCTATGGGGGGGAGCTTCCCCCATTACCCCCCGTTCGCTCCGGCCCTGTGTCCGAGTATTTTTTCGAACACGACCCCATTTATTTATTATCGAATTTATTCCATTTGGCTGATACGCACTGTATATTGTCACTGGAGATTAGAATATCTTAAAAGAGCAAGATATATTTATCTCGTTATAACTTTTATCAAACTGTAAATTTGCCATACCTGATTCTTGTTAATAAAAATAAGTGATCTGCATTCAAAAAGGTAGTAATTCCAAAATTGTATTTATAGATATTTTGCTTCTTTCCTTCTTTATACCACTTTTTATTTTATTTTTAAGTATTTTTAAAATCAGAACTTTGGTCAAAAGAATAATAACATAAATTATTTATTTCAGTTAACTTATCGATATTTTTTAATTTTCTGTCAACTGTTCTACTAGCTTATTATTCCAAAATTTGTAAAGAATTAACTTTCAATAACAAATGGGCAAAGAAAAGTGTTCATTTAGCCTATAGAATAAAGGTGTTACACGCGATATTTTGAATCAATATATCAAATTAAATTATCTGTGCTTTTTGTTGGGTTAGTTGTGGTTAGTTGTTAGTAACTTATTATAATGTTTCCTCTTTTGACAGAATTAATTTAATTTTATTTAATTTAAAAAAAAAAAAAAAATTAAAAAAAATTCTCGACTATGTTAGGTACAAAAAACATTCTTACGATGTACTCTAATTTGGTGTTTAAAAAAATGTTGTTGCTCAGAAATACTTTTATATTTCTTTGGCATCCATTATTTTTTATTTAAAATACCATTTAAAAACATGACATTACATGCAGGTATTTTTTTTAAAACATAATATAAAAGTAAGTTGTTTTTTATTTGTTGCACAATTTATTATCATCTTTGTATACCTTTTATTTCTGGTTGTAAAATGCAAAAAAACTAAATTTTGACCTTTATAAGTGGTGTGTGCTGGGTGTCAGACTAAGATTTTCTAGCGTATTTTTTTCCGCTAAACACGAATCTAAAGTCAAAATTTGGGGTCAAACAGCAAAAATCAAGAAAAGCCCAAAAACCGATCAATACATTTACAGGCCAAAACCTGCTACCACGGAATGTTTGGACTAAACTAGAAGAAATACAAAAAATTTCATAAACAAAAAAAAGAGCTTTTTAAATTGTCTATATAAAAAGTTATGTAAACATTTTGATAAGATAAAAAAAATTAAAAAAAGGAAAGATAAACGAAAATATAATTTTGACAAAAAATTTCAGTTCAAAATAGGATTTTTTTTATTAATGTGATTTTTAGGTTTTTTTTAATTATTAATCATTTATTTTTATTTGAATCCCAAATCACTCAAAATTTGCCGAAAAAAAAAAAAAGAAAAATAATAATTTTAAATTTATTCCAGGGCTATACCATGAAAAAATCCTGAAAATTTGGTTTTTTATTATAACTCGAAAAATATTGCATTAAGACAAAAGGGTTATATGACTTAAATTAAGGGTTTTGTAAAAATACATAGTTTATGTCCTATAAAGTTTTTGTGTCTTTTATAATTTTTGAGAGGTTGACGTTTTGAATAAAAAAATAATTATTATCTGAAATTACTCTTTTTTTCAATTTTTTGCTGTTTAATACCCCAATTTTGACTTTAGATTTGTGTTCAGCGGCAAAAAATACGCCAGAAAATCTTAGTACGACACCCGGCACACATCACTTTTTTATTTTTGTGGACCTGTGTTATGAATAATTATTTATTTGTTATTAATTATTAACTGTTAATGTTTCATTCTTAATTCCTATTTCTCATTTCTTAATTCCTAAATCTTGATTCCTAATTCCTTATTCTTAACTCTTAATTCTTGATTTTTAATTCTTAATTCTCAATTCCTAGTGCCTTATTTTTAATTTTTACGCCCCCCAAAATATTAACAAAAAATTATCTATTGGTTATTATTTACAACTAATCAAAAATTTTATTTGTATTAGGTAACTACATAGTCACGTTTCAAAGCCAATGCATCGCCTATAAAAGTGGTAAGTAACGATTATAAAAAATAGTTTAAGCACTTACCCGCCCAGTATACGTTGAGGATGTAAGCAGATGATTTGGCGTAGATAGTCAAGCTGTCGGCAACTACCTATAAGAATAAATTTCTATGGTATTATTTCCAACAAAAACGCTGTTTGGTTACAAACTTAAACCTATTGCTGTAAATGGTAATACTATACCAAGAGCCTTCATGTTGAATTATAGCAGATGACGAGACAAAGGTAATATAAGGAGAGATATGATTTTTAAAACACATATCTTTACCCCCCACATCTTAATGTACAGGGTTTTTGGCTATATTTTGAACGGGGTCTACACGTGTTATCTTTAGGAATATTTAAAAAAGTTAAATACAAGAGTTTTATGGTTTTATCTGAACCGCTAGGATTTGCTAAGAAAAGAAACAAATGATAAACGACAAGCTGACAAATGAACATCAACTTTCTTGTTTTTAATGCAATGCCCTATATATTTTAACCTATTACAATAGACAATTTTTTTCTGATTTTAAAAATATATGTTTGCCTATGTTTGCATTAACTGTTTTTTCAATATTTAAATTTTTAGAATTGATTTTTTTATTATTCAGACCTCTTGCGTCTTAGCTAGTTATCAAATTTGACAGACTTTATTTCGGTGACAATGACTGTAATATTTGTTGTTTTGTTTAATAATATAGGTATTTTATCAAAGCCAACTTCGCGTAACTAGCTAAGATGCAAGAGGTCTGAATAATAAAAAATTCAATTCTAAAAATTTAAATATTGCAAAAACGGTTAATGCAAACATAGGCAAACTATATATTTTGAAATCAGAAAAAAATTGTCTATTGTAATAGGTTAAAATATATAGGGCATTGCATTAAAAATAAGAAAGTTGATATTCATTTGTCAACTTGTCGTTTATCATTTATTTCTTTTCTTAGCAAATCCTAGCGGTTCAGATAAAACCATAAAACTCTTGTATTTAACTTTTTTAAATATTCCTAAAGATAACACGTGTAGACCCCGTTCAAAATATAGCCAAAAACCCTGTACGTACCTGTTTTTGTATTTCCAACGGTAAAAATCGCAGCTTGTTATTAATAAAAAATATTTAGGGGGGTTGAGGGTAAAAAATAGCTAAAATAGCCTAATGAAGCTGTTGGCAACAGAAATATTGGTAAAAATTATAGCTAATCTAAGTGTACTGCACTATAGGAAAAAATTCACGCTTATATTTTATCAAATAATAAATGCATCTAAATCTGCTACACGTCTGATCAGCAGGTGATTTCTGAAAAATATCTTAAATCAATAATATATCAATTCTTCAGCAAAAAAAGTAACACATGCGTTTTCCGAAAAATAAAAATATGTTATTACTTGGGGTAGTCAAATGCATGATGGTGTACCTAAAAAATATTAAATATTAAACAGATAAAGAGCAAAATACGTGTAGATTTAAGACGAAGACAAAGCATTATCAGCTGAAAGAAAATGTTAATGACATCACCAGGCGGCTATCCAATATCGATTATACATAACAGAAAAAATAAAATAATACTTCAAAAAAACTGACATATTTGCGGTTATTGTCGAATGATTTTTCCGGTATTACACGGATATATTAGCAAAAAAGCGCAACATACCTAATTAATACCAAAACTTGAAAATCGAAACCACCCCCCCCCATATTTTTAGTCGAATGATGATATCCAGTTTTAAGTTGTGGAACTAATTTAGATATGTTGTGTTTTTTATTAATATATCAGATTAGTTCCAAAACTTAAGATCTGGATATCATCATTCGACTAAAAATATGGGGGGGTGGTTTCGATTTCTAAGTTTTGGTATTAATTAGGTATGTTGCACTTTTTTGCTAATATATCCGTTTAATACCGGAAAAATCATTCGACAATAACCGCAAATATGTCAGTTTTTTTGAAATTTTATTTTATTTTTTCTATTAGGTATTGTTACGAACTTTAGTTAGTGTTTAGTTAATAGAAATGTAAAAGGTTAGAATTATTTTATTTAGGTTAATAATTTATTAAAAATAGGTTACCTTAGTTTTTCCCTTTTTCGACGGTCATTGCGGATTATCCTGAGGGCGCTGGAGACATCCTTTTCACACTTTTCTGGCCTCCTGTAGTAAAAGAATTCTTCCAGCTAATTCTAGACTTTTCCAGACTTTTCCATTCTTTTCCACATTACTATATAAAGCGCGAAGAAAGTCCGCACGGGCCAGTTTAGTTTTGTCTTCCGAAGAGATAAGAAGTTGACAGACAGTTAAAGGTTAAACAATTGTCATAATTACGTTACGTTGAAGTGTTACCATAGAAACGTTTGTAAACCTGATATCCAATAAAAAGGTGTAAAACCAGGATCCGTGTTTTTATACGGGGTGTCACGGAACAGTCGAATGGATATGGGATAGCCGCCTGGTGATGTCATTAACATTTCCTTTCAGCTGATAATGCTTTGTCTTGAATCTACATGTATTATGCTCTTTATCTGTTTAAAATTTAATATTTTTTAGGTACACCATCATGCATTTGACTACCCCAATTAATAATATATTTTTATTTTTCGGAAAACGCATGTTTTACTTTTTTATGCTGAAGAATTGATATATTATTGATTTAATATATTTTTCAGAAATCACCTGCTGATAAGACGTGTAGCAGATTTAGATGCATTTATTATTTGATAAAATATAAGCGTGAATTTTTCCCTATAGTGCAGTACACTTAGATTAGCTATAATTTTTACCAATATTTCTATTGCCAACAGCTTCATTAGGCTATTTTAGCTATTTTTTACCCTCAACCCCCTGAATATATTTTATTAATAACAAGCTGCGATTTTTACCGTTGAAAATACAAAAACAGGTACGTACATTAAGATGTGGGGGGTAAAGACATGTGTTTTAAAAATCATATATCTCCTTATATCTTTTGTTCGTTCCGTATAATTCAACATGAAGGCTCATGGTATGTATTACACACAGCAATAGGTTTAAGTTTTAACCAAAACAGCGTTTTTTGTTGGAGATGTACCTATAGAAATTTATTCTCATAGGTAGTTTGCCGACAGCTTGACTATCTACGCCAAATCATCTGCTTACATCCTCAACGTATACTGGGCGGGTAAGTGCTTAAACTATTTTTTATAATCGTTACTTACCACTTTTGTAGGCGTTCCATTGGCTTTGAAACGTGACTCTGTAGTTACCTAATACAGATAAAATTTTTGATTAGTTGTAAATAATAACCAATAGATAATTTTTTGTTAATATTTCGGGAGGCGTAGTATTATGGGAAAAATATCGATTTTAAACTGCTTTAAAACGTGTGCTGGCGGTTGGTGAAGATATGGATATTAATAAAATTTAAATATTTTACTTCTTTTATAGTTTTCTGTGGTAAAAATGCGGGATTTTTCGCGGTATTGTCGATTCATTTATGCTATAAAACCGCTCTTTCCTATTAACTTATCTTTTTGCATAACAGCTGAGCCACAATTTGTTGGTTTCATGTCCTGATAGTCTCTTGCTTTTGTGCGATTAACTTATGGCGATTTGCGGTGTTGTCAGATCGCTTAAGTAATATAATATTGTTATATGATGTCGTCTAGCTAGTATGGTTAGATGATATCACTCTACAAAAACTGTAATAATTGCAAACAACCAAAATGTATTTAGAAAACCTAGTGTCGACATTCCGAACATCTGGCTGCCGTTGCTGAACCGTGAAAAATCGGTCAAGCTTTGGTGAAAAACGGATCGTTTATAAGTCGCAACTTTTAAGAATAGTTTTTAGTTATCACTTGAAAACGGTTGGAGATACATCACTAACCGAAACGTTGTGTATCAATTAACAAACAAGACAATGGAAGTCCAAGATTTTAGTGCTATTAAAACCATAACATTGTCTAACAGTTTTAAAGAAACAAAACAATATGTATTATTTACTTTTATTTTACTTTTTATTTAATAAGTATTCAGAAGTCGATTTTCTCTAATATAGGCATCCGAGATATCAGTGGTGGTTCTGGGATTTTTAAAATTTCTTGGCTAAAAAGTGAGACTTAAAATTTGTACCAGATGCTATTAGCCTCAAGGGGAAATCTTTGGTAAAGAAAATTTTAATTTTGCAAATTGCAAAAAAATTGAAATTTTTGAGTTCCCCCAGAGAAAATTTTTCTTAGCAAAGTATTACTCTTAAAGCAAATAGCATCTGGTACATGTATTTGGTGTGGTTAGTTGTAGTTAGTTGTGTCTCACTTTTTAAATATATAAAAAAATAAATCCCAGGGACGCCACTGCAAGTTATGATTAATTTAATATTGGTTTGTATGCTTATGGTATACCAATAATAATTTTTCATTATAATAAATTATAATTTACTATATTGTGATAAGAACGAACCTGGAGCTAATTATTAATATTATTTTAACTTGTTTAACGTTTATAAGTGTTTATATTTAAATAAGTTATTGTTCAATTCTAAAAAAAGTGGATAAATAATCAATTTTGTAAGAAATTTAAAAAATAACCATGTTACTTATTCAAGTTGTGCTACAGACACAGAACTTTGGATATTTCTGTAAGTTTATTTGTAAATATACTTTTATTTAATCAAATAAATAACAAACATAAATTTTCTACTCTTTTCCATTGGACAGAATAGTTTTAACAGTTAAAATATTAACACAATTTGTCTAGGAATTTGACAATAAAAAATTGAGGCCGATTTTAAGTTTTTATTTATTAAGACATCTTGTTTTCTTGCTGAAGCACTCCTGAAATAGTCTCAATTTCTGTTTTGTTTTAATTTAGTTGGCTTTACTAAAATCCATGATTAATCGAAAATCATGCATTAATAAGAGGTATTAATGGATAATTTGATATACATTAATAACACAAGAACACACAATAACACGTATGTTTTTTGGTGCGCTAAATACGAATCTGAAGTCGGAATTTACCCATCACCCTTTGATTTTGCCCCAGCAAACCCCCAGCACCCCCCGAAGGGTCAAAATTTTATTCATTTGGAAAAGATATAATAAATGTCTGACAATACGTTTTTTGGCGTGTTAAAAACGAATATAAAGTTAGAATTTACCCATAACCCTTGAATTTAACCCTGGTAACCCCCCAGCACCCGCCCGAAGGGTCAAAATTTTATTCAGTTAGAAAAGATATAACAAAAATATTTGACAATACGTTTTTTGGTGTTGTAAAAACAAATGTGAAGTTAGAATTTACCCATAACCCTTAAATTTAACCCTAGCAACCCCCAGCATCACCCAGAAACCACCCTTTGGTCAAAAATTTTATTTTATTGGAAAAATTAAAATAAATATCTGACAATACTTTTTTGGTGTGCTAAAAATGAACATAAAGTCAGAATTAACCCATATCACCCCTACATTTTTCCCCAGAAACCCCCCAGCACCCTCCATCCCAAAGGGTCAAAATTTTATTCATTTGGAAAAGAGTATAATAAATATCGGATAATACTTTTTTTCGTGAGCTAAAAACGAATATTAAGTTATAATTTACAATCACCCTTAGATTTTGCCCCAGAAACACCCCAGCACCCCCATCCCAAAGGGTCAAAATTTGATTCATTTGGAAAAGATATAATAAAGTTAGAATTTACCCATCACCCTTAGTTTTGCCCCAGCAACCCACCCCCCCAGAGTCATTTGAAAAAGATATGATAAATATCTGACAATACGTTTTTTGGTGTGCTAAAAACAAATATGAAGTTGGAATTTACTCATAACCCTTGAATTTAACCCTAGCAATCCCCAGCAACCCCCAGCATCACCCAGCAACCATCCAAAGGGCTAAAATTTTATTTTATTTGAAGAACTAAAATTAATATCTAACGTTTTTAGTACACCAAACAACGTATTGTCCGATATTTATTACAACTATTCTAAGTTAATAAAGTTTTACCCATTATGGAGGGGAGTTGCTGGGGTTGCTGGAGCAAAATGTAAGGGTAATGGGTAAATTCTAACTTTATGTTCATTTTTAGCAAACCAAAAAACGTATTGTCGGATGTTTATTTTAATTCTTCTAATAAAATAAAATTTTTGCCCTAAGGGTGGTTTCTGGGTGATGCTAGAGGTTGCTGGGGGTTGCTAGGGTTAAATTCAAGGGTTATGGGTAAATTCTAACTTCATATTTGTTTTTACAACATCAAAAAACGTATTGTCAGATATTTTGTTATATCTTTTCCAAATGAATAAAATTTTGACCCTACGAGGGGGTGCGCTGGGGGTTTGCTGGGCCAAAATCTAAGGGTGGTGGGTAAATTCTGACTTCGGATTCATTTTTAGCGCACCGAAAAACATACCGGTAGGTAATTCACATATCTGGTTCAGAGCTTTTTTTTTGTGTGCCTGTGTAATACCAAGTAATTAAAAAAACAAACTCCGAATAAAATATAAACGTTATTTTTAAAAAGAGACGATGCAAAAACTACGCAATCTATACATTAAACAAAAAGGGGTAGCGTGTCAGTCGCGGTCATTTTCTACCAATAAAATCATTCTATAAAAAGCAAGAAATGAATCTAGACAGACAGCCAGGTTTCGATTAGTGATCTACTGGGAGTTTGCGTGAAGAATCTATATTAAACTCTACAATTCTTTAAATTATCTTTATCGCATTTAAACCGTCTGACCTTAAAAAGAAAAGAAGTATTTAATGTAGAAATGGGGTATAATTTCATTAATATGGATGTCTATGATTGTCAGCGAAAATGTATCAAAACAGAAAAATATTAGACATCCATCTAAAATATTGCGTATAAAAAAACGGGATAAGTTAACAATTAAAAATTAAAGATTAAGAATAAGAAATAAGGAATTAGGAATTGGTAATTAGAAATTAGGAATTAGAAATTAGGAGTTAAGAATTAGGAATTTAGAATTAAGAATTAGGAATTGGGAATTTAAAATTAAAAATAAGGAACTAGGAATTAAAAATGAAACATTAATAGTTAATAATTAATAACAAATAAATAATTATTCATAACACAGGTCCACAAAAATAAAAAAGTGATGTGTGCCGGGTGTGATTTTACTTGGTTCCACAAATGCTCTATGGGGTTAAACATACAGTGATACGAGGAAGCCGTAAGACAGTATGCCCAGCCTGTTCAGCCAAATTATCACATACATATTGTTTTTTAATTGCATATGAATTTAGGACTTCCAAAAGTTGCGTTTTTTGTAACTGAATTCAAAATAAATATCATTTTCTAACAAATTTTCCTGGATTTCAATTTTTGAACTTGATAAAGCTGATGCTTTGTGTAGCAGACAGCTGTGGTAGCTTGCGTTATCCATGACAATAACACTGTTGTTATATTTTTTAAAAGATAATTTTGAAACCAGTTTTCAAAAAGTTCTGCACTTGTATCCTCATGATAATCCAAGCTAGAATCCTTAATTTTCTTTGCAGATAACAGCAAGCAGTTTGGGACAAATCCGTCTTCTGAACCAGCGTGTTTTATGGTAATGCGTTTTCCTTTATTTGAAGGTGCTTTCGTCTGACAGTTTTGACTGGAATCAACCCATCCTTTGGATACTGTATCGTGTGTATCGAACCATGTTTCATCAAGGTAAATTATGGATCTGTTTTCTAACCTATGTCTTTTAATTTCTTAAAGGTAATTAAATCTCCAAGTGCGTAATCTGTGCGATTCCATTACTACTTGTCTTTTGTCTATTTTGCGGTATTTAAATCCCATTTTACAAACAACTCTGTGGAGGGTGGCACGGCTAATATTTATATTGGTTTCGTCTTCGTCTAGCCTCTTTTTCAGTTCATCCAAGGTGGGAATAACTCCGCTTTCATAAAGACAATATTATTTTCCTTCTTATCACTATCACTATTGTCTATACGGTGAGATTAAAAATCACTACGTTTTTTTCTTTTGTTTAATTCTTCACTAATAATAATATTATCCCTTATCGATGATATTGGAGTTTTTGTAAGTAGACAGGTTTCTTTTAAATCTTCTTGTTTAATTAGACCTCTACTGATTAAAGTTTCATACACATTTTTCACAACCTGTTTTGCATCTAATGACAAATGATTTCGACGCTACATAGTTATATTCTCGTAAAACAACTTTTTCGAAACGCACAGTAAAAACGGTTATTCAACACTGCCACTAAAATATTAGCCAAAATATTTATATGCCTAAAATACTCAAGAAATACCTGGCCCACCCCTGCCCTTATGAACAAATGGGTTTACCCAATAACAATAGGTAATAAAATCGTTACAGGTTTATTGGGGTATGGTCCGTCAAAAGCCATAACGATATACTTTGAGACAGACTATACGTGCGTACCACTGCCTCATGTAACAATAATTCCACAATTAATTTATAATTTTTATCTAAAAAAACAACGAAATAACTCTATAATTAATTTTGTACTGTGTGTTGTTTTTTAATATGGTGAATTGTTAATTAGCAGATTAGTACAAACAAAAAAACTTTATGGGAAAATAGATATCGATGGACCCCTATAATTATTTTTAAAAGGGACAGGGTCTGCCATTTCAATAAGAACGTTCTTGACCCTGATTGATAAATAAATATATTTTATATAGCTGCTACACTTTCTAATTTTTGAATAATTTATTTTACCAATATGTATTTAGAGTCTTACATTTTAAGTTATAAAAATTATAAATTGTATCCATTTGACATGAATATAAAACTACTACTTAAACAGGACAGTTTTTCTTATAAGATTATTTTTTTTTTTAAATTCTTGTTGGGTGCACGCCAGAGGAATATGTACAGGGTGTCCCAACGATAGAGTAAAGTAAGTTTTTGCTTACCTGATATTATTTGTGTCAATATCGTTTCCGCCATAGGATAGAGGTAGGAAAAGCGCATATTTTAAAAATATTGGAAGTTATACAGGGTGCGTCACAAAAGTGGGGTACGTAAAAGTAAGATTTATTTAAATGGAACACTCTGTATTTGATTTTATTTTTGAATTCTATGTATTAATACTTACATTTTTTGTCATATAAAGCATGAGCTGAAATTTGATAGTTTCTGAAATATTTGATTTAAAGATGAAAATAGGCATTTTCATGGTGTTGATAAATGGGCAGTTTCTACGTTACTTCAGAAATGAAAGCTTCCATATTTGGCAGGAGAAAGGACTAATGTTATATTAATGTTCAGCCTGTAAAATATTTCTAATTTGTTTTACAGGGTGTTTATTATAACGTCCAAATTCGCACAGTTTCAAATTAAAAATTCATTTTTTTAAATGGCACACCCCTTATATTTTATTTTGTTTTATTCAGGATTAAGAAACCTCTAATTTTTACCGAATATGTCCTATACCTATATTTAATAGTTATCGATAAATTTAGCTTTTTCCAAATAGCTACGTTGTATTCGGTACCATACCGGTAACATTGCATTGATCGCGTTAGCCATGAAAAACAATAGCTAGGATTAATAAAAAATTCATGTGTCAAAACAAAACACTTAAGAGTCGTGAATTTTAAGTTTTTATTCAATAGTAATTAAGTTTTTATTCAATAGTAATTAAGTTTTTATTCAATATTACATCTTAATGTTAAATAAGAAATGTTTAATATTAAATAAATTTTTATTCAATACCACGTCTTAAAATATGTTCAAATAGGCGGCCTTCTTGTTGAATACACATATTTATCCTTTTGTATGTTGTGTCTTACTTCCGATAACATAAGGGGTGACACCGTACGACAAACTTCTCGAATTCTGTTTTTCATATCCTCCTTGGTCGTTGGTTTATTGACATATACCCTTTTTATGTATCCCCATAAGAAAAGTCTAACGGAGTTAAATCGCATGACCTTGGTGGCCATGGAATAAAGCCTCCACGCCCAATCCATTTTTCTGAGTATTGCCGATCCAAGAATTCCGACTTCACGATGGAAATGTGGAGGTGCACCATCATGTTGCAGCCACATATTTAGCCGCTCATCTAAATTAATATTTTCAAGTAACTGAGGCATTTCTTCACGTAAGAAATATAAATAGCTGCGGCCCGATAAAGGCTCATCAAAAAATAGGGACCGATAATTTGGTTATGAAGGATACCACACCACGTATTTATTGACCAATGATTTTGATTTTGAACTTCTCGCAGCCAAAATGGATTTTCAGTGGCATAATAGTGCATATTATGCCGATTTACAGCCCCATTGCTTCTGAACGTTGCCTCATCGGAAAACATAACGTTGCACAAAAAATTGTTATTTAACTGTAATTGTTGAATAATAATATTACAAAATTGAATTCGTCTTTCAAAATCATCTTCCCGCAATTCTTGATGAAGCTCAATGTGATATGGATGATATTTAAACTTGATTGTTGTTCGGTTCACAGTTGATTTGGAAGTGTTGCATAACGACGCTAGATTCCTAGTACTCACCTGGGGATTTTCTTGAATATTTAACAATATTTCTAATTCTTTTCTTCATTGGCTGCGTTTTTGTTAACAACTTCACGTTTTGAGTATTTAACACTGCCGGTGGAATTAAATCTCTCCATTACATTTTGAAAGCCAGTAGCAGTAGGTATCCGACGTTCAGGATATTTCATTCTGTAAATTCTTTGGGCCAACAGAGGGTTTTTTCAGCCTCGCCTAACACTTAGATCATGTCAATTAACTCATTTAAAGGATAGTCTATGCCCAATACAATAACAACGAAATGAAGACGAAAAAGTAACGTCAAATTTTAATTTACGACAATTATTATGCGTTTTGTTTTGACACATGAATTTTTTATTAATCCTAGCTATTGTTTTTCATGGCTAACGCGACAATACAATGTTACCGGTATGGTACCGAATACAACGTAGCTATTTGGAAAAAGCTAAATTTATCGATAACTATTAAATATAGGTATAGGACATATTCGGTAAAAATTAGAGGTTTCTTAATCCTGAATAAAAGAAAATAAAAATATAAGGGGTGTGCCATTTAAAAAAAATGAGATTTTTAATTTGAAAGCGATTTAGTTAATAAACACCCTGTAAAACAAATTAGAAATATTTTACAGGCTGAACATTAATATAACATTAGTCCTTTCTCCTGCCAAATATGGAAGCTTTCATTTCTGAAGTAACGTAGAAACTGCCCATTTATCAACACCATGAAAATGCCTATTTTCATCTTTAAATCCGAATATTTCAGAAACTATCAAATTTCAGCTCATGCTTTATATGACAAAAAATGTAAGTATTAATCCATAGAATTCAAAAATAAAATCAAATACAGAGTGTTCCATTTAAATAAATCTTACTTTTACGTACCCCACTTTTGTGACGCACCCTGTATAACTTCCAATATTTTTAAAATATGCGCTTTTCCTACCTCTATCCTATGGCGGAAACGATATTGACACAAATAATATCAGGTAAGCAAAAACTTACTTTACTCTATCGTTGGGACACCCTGTATACAAGTTTAGACAGGAGTACACTCGGTCTCTATACCACGGGACCAGGAGTGAAGCGGTCCCATTGTATAAATCCTTTGGAGTGTACCCGACAGGACTTTTCATTATATTAATCTGTCACAACAATATAGAACATATCTAAAAGAATGATTTAAATTTAATAAATAAAATTAAATAATAACATAAAATATGTAAAAGTTAACAACGGTTTAGAATGTTTAACAAAACGTCATTGTCAGTGTAATTCAATGATTTTAGTAGACAACCTGTTAAAATCTGACATTTTGTTAAACATTCTAAACCGTTGTTAACTTTTAACAATTGCTAAGTCCATTGCAAAATTTACCAACGCGATCATCACTCGGCCGTTAACCTTTTAAAAAGAATACAATGAAAATCCAGATGTTATGAAAGGCACTACCTGTGAAAAAGGTTTGTTGGAACCCACATAATCGGACAAAATTTCAAAAAGATGCTCGTGTCGATTGGTGCAAACAAATGCTTAAGAGGCGGTGCACAGTGTATCAGAATCCTAATCTAGCTGACCAAAATTATTGCCTTCGGCCACGCACACTTTAATATACAGTAAAGCGCAGAGCACTGCGAACATAGGACGATCCTGGACGATTTTGGATGTACCTAAAAACGCCGCACGCATTGCTTATCGATCAATAATTTTCGGCAAACAATAATTTATAAGACGCGCGTCGGCCGGCCAAGCGATCAATTCAATACGTTTATTTTAGTCCTGAAATAATTCTTTACTATCGAACGCTCGACAGCTATAGTTGTACGGTGTCGATTATTTGAGACCAAAAAGTTTTTTTTTAATAAAAAAATAATTATTAATAATGGAAGTTTACAAACTGGAAGAAAAAATTAAAATTATTAAATGGTATCACCGTGGAAATCCTGATAGGGGAATTGGGGAATTAATAATTAATTTATTTTCAACCAGGCTTACCCCACGATTTTCACTCTTCACCGAGTCATTAAAAACTTTCTGACATTTGGTTGTTTAACTCCAAGAAAACATAAACATGATAGTGCACCAGAAGAAAATAACGAAAGGAAAATGAAGGAAATTATGGTAGTGGCAAGTGTTATTGAAAATCCTACAATTTCATTAATACAATTACACAACAGGTTAATTTTTGCAAAAGATCAGTGGGAAGAGTGCTGAAAAAAAAGGATACCGATCTTACAAAGTAAGAAAAACCCATGAAATATTCCCTGATGATCATTTTAGACGAATGCAATTTTGTGAAACTGTAATGGAAATGGAAAATAACAATGAAAATTTTATAAGAAACATTGTTCTTCATGGTCTCACCCAACGATTTTTTTCTCTGGGGTCATGTAGAATCACAAATTTATGGTTTCCAGGAGAATAGGGCTAATAATCTACAAGAATTGCAATTACAAATTGAGAATTCTTTTAGGCTTATTACCCTTAACATTCTAGCAAATGTCAGAAGGCGTTTTTATGACAATCTTGGTTATTGTTTGGCTCAGGAAGGTGGTTTATTTGAGCATCTTCGATAACTTGAAAGATTTTTCCTTTTTTTATTCTATGAATGCACATTAATTTATTTTTTTTAAATATCTTCTACGTTCCATTATTTATTTGAGAAAATTTTTTTTATTTTATTAGGAAAAACTGTCTTGTAAGCAACTAATTTTAAATTTATGGCTGATAAGAAATCCGATCGAAGACGGTTGATGCTAGCTAGCTCCTGCTACTTGCCTATAAACACTGCATATTCTTACTGAAAATAAAAACGTAGTACACAACTAAACTGGGCAGATAACTCTTCCGAACTTATCACCGTACTCCCCACCAGTCCCAACCAAAAATGAGCCACGTGAGGAAACGAGACAGAAATTGAAATGCAAGCCACAAAATTATTATTGGTATTTTAGAATTGGGTACATCCAAAATCATCCAGGAGCCTCCTATGTTCGCAGTACGGTGCGCTTTACTGTATATGTTAATAAATTTTAATTAAAAAATTTACAAGTTTCGTTACGAGGTTAGTTTTGGTTTGTTTTGGTCAGTTCCATGTATAAAACGGTATACAAAGTTTCCGAAAAGAAAAGAGCCGATTACTTCAAGGTATGCCTACATAAGGATCTGAAATTAATTGTAACTCATGCGAGGACAGTTCTAGAAAATGTTTTTAAAAGGGTCATAGCGCTCTAGCACGTTCCCTTTTTCTGAATATGAAAGTATACGTAAATTCGTGATGAATTTTGATATAAATTATAGCTGTCTTACGGATTTGTTTTAAATTATGATTTTAAGGGTAATAAAATATCACTATCAGTACTAGTAGACGTCATGCCTCATGATTGAGTAAGAAAATTGATACACACATGTTAAACTACTTTTCAGGAATGATGTGAAATTGCAATATCTAGAAGATGAGGAGTCCTAGCTCATTTTTGGATAAACGTCACCCTCCCTGAATAGCTCTATATCTGTTGTTTCCACGTATTTTAATTCCAATATTCAAACTGCCATTTTTTGACTTTTGGTCAGCTAGATTAGAATTCTGAAACACTGTGCGGTACTTTAAAAGACGTATAAGATTGTTAAATGTGACGAATCATGAATCTGTACGTATGAGCTAGAAACTCAACACCAGTCGACAGTATGGGTGGTCCAAAATAAACCAAAATTAAAAAGTTATTCGCACTCGAAACACTCCAAAACAGATAGTCTTCTGTTTTTTGGAAAGCACTATTGCCACTGGTTATGTGGTAGTAGTGCTTGTAAAGGAACGTGGAACGTTTAATTCTCAACACTACGCAACTAATGTTTATTGTTTGACGAAGTCTTCGATGAAATATGAAAAACAAACAAGCGCCGTCGGATCGTTCTTGACTTCCTATCGTGGCATTCTAGGATTTATATTTTAGACAGTCTCAATAAATACTGCCCAAAATGTTAAGCGGTACAACAGATAATTCAAAAGTCGTAATCGTATTCCCGCTAATGATGTACGTACGGTATCTAGAAAAAGCTGGTGATAAAGTTATTTAAATCATATTGAAAAAAATGACAGTTTATGTTTTTATCCAAAACCATTTAGATTCCAAGAATAATCCATCGCTATATCATCCAAATGTAACAAAAATTTCTAAACTTTTCTCGGACACATTTGACTTCTCAAAATGCAGCCCGGTGCGTTATGTAAAACAGATCTTAAATTAATCTTGAAGTGCGGCGCCAAAAATCTTGTCCAATTTAATGCCTCCGAAACAGTCTTGTTCACTGTCGCGAAAAAAGTCTGCCAATGCTTACCCGTTACATATGAGCGGGCAAGTTCTGCAAAACAAAGAATTATTTAATCTTGTTGGAGTTACTTTTGAGAATAACCTGACACAAACACATTACATCCATATCCTCAGCAGCTTCAAAAAAGCTTGGATTCCTTTTTTGAGCCAGAAAGTATTTCTCTTCTTTTAATCTATATACTCTGTATGTATCCCAGATCGAACCTTCTTTAAAATATTGTTTTCATGTCTGAGAAATGGCGTCTTCTACAACACTACAACAGCATTCTTGACTTCATTCAAAGAAGAGCGAGCTTCCTTCTTTTGCCCACCGGCGCGACGGGCTGAAGGGGCTCTGTCGCTTTTTTATAGTATTTTTACGGCTTCCGCTTCAAAGAGTTGGCCAGTATAATTTCTTCTTTGGCAGCTCCTAACAGAGCAACACGTAGTCCCACTTTTATTCATCCTTTTACAGTTCAACTTGAAAGACCCCGAAGTTCCCACTTTGTTCGTTCCTTTTATCCCTAGAGTGTCTAGCCTATGAAACCTGCTACCCGCAGAAGTTTTTCATTTTCCTCCAGCTCTCCAAATATTTAAGTCTCGTGTTAATAAAGTCTCTGTTAGGGTCGTCCATTTATCACATGAGACTCATACGATTCCTTTATTATTTTTATGCCAGTTAAAAACAACCTACAACCTTAATATCTGTTTGGACATTTTTATCACTGTCCTTAATTTTCAAGAATTGAATTAGATTAGAATACTTATCGCAGAGCTGTCGGTAATTGAATTAAAATAATTGAAAAATCGTATTCGATTACCTCTCAGTAATTGGATTACTTTAATGTAATTACTTACCGGAAAAGGTGATTGTATTTGGACTATCAATTAATAGGATAATGTAATCGTAATTGGTAATTGATTTTCACGAATCCCAAGAAATTCAATTACTTAAAAGTAATTCGATTACTTATAAAGTAATGAAATTACTTAGAAACTAATTCAATTACCTAATAAATAATTGAATTACTACGAAAAATTCCATTACCTTTCTTTATGGAAAAACTGCCAAAATTTTGGCCAGCCAGAAAGAGCATCTGAAACACGGTGGGCTGCCGTAATTGCTTAAATATTCAATTACTCTTAGTTTTAATTGATAATTGAATTACTTTTAACAAACATGCTAGTAATTGGTAATCGTAATTTACTACTACTTAGAAGAGTAATTGGTAATTGTAATTGAATTACTTTTTAAAAGTAATTGCGACAGCTCTACTTACCTGTAATTAAAGATAATATTCTTAAATTTTTAAGATACTTTGTACTTAAAAAATATGCGTGATTTCGGGTAGGGGAAAAAGGGGGTTAAAATATGCTAAAAAACATCACGTGATTAATAAATGACCCCTTACCACACTTCAGACACCCACAGTACGTTAGTACTTAGGCCTCAGACTTCTTGGACTGTTCCAAAAAAATAACATAAGGCTTGGTGTATCACAGCATGTTAAGCTGCCATTTTGTGTTGGTCGTCCGTTAAAATAATAAAGGGATGTACCTTTAAAACTTACGTGAAGTTATAGCTTAAGTGACAATATGACCCGTTTTGAACGGGACTGTCCCTTTCTTCGGTCATGTGTCCCGTTGTCCCCAAACAAGGTTTAGGGACGCAAAATAGTCCCGTTTTCCAAAACCGCGCGAAAATTTAAAATTACAGAGCACGTCAGACAGGAGCAGTGCAGCCAGATTGTGGGAAAAAAGTACTTCCTCCATGCAACACGCTGGCGACGTACACGTGTGATCGGGACACCGGAAGGAGTCGAGCAATACCCCCAGGTTAGGGAGAAGTTTTCTCCTACCACGCGACACGGAGGGGTAACGCACACAATGCTCGCCTACATTCGTGGTAGGAGAGAATTTCTCCTTAATCTGAAAGGAGACTTCGACATCGCTCGGTTCTTTTCTGTGACCGATCAGGAGGGACTGGAGGGGGTTCTTTTTTCCCCAATCTGGCTGCACTGAGCAGGAGCGGTGCAAGACCGCGTCGTCCACCAATCGACGATTTCCACCCGCGCGCATCATTGGCTACCCAGGAACGCAAAGTGGAGAGTGGGGTTTAGTTGTTCATCAGGCTAGCCCACAAATCACTAAGACTAAGAATACGTCTAGCTAGCCACGTGCATATACATACGTCTCGCTATTGTTTTGGTGTAATGTTCTTAAAGTAGTTTAGTGGTAAACTGGGAACTAATTTAAAGTTTTTTGTTTTGTTATTTTCCCTTTAATAATGCGGAAACACAACTGTTTGTTTAATGTGAACCTACAAGCAAAATACCCATTTATAAAGCAAATAAATACTCCTTTAGATGTAAGATGCGATACGTGTCGCACAGAGTTTAGTTTTTCCCATAGTGGTGCTGGTGATATTGAACTGCATTTGAAGCCTGAAAAACATAAAATGCCGATCGTGCCGCCGCTTCCAGTTTTTCAATGTTGAACTTTTTAAGAAATCAAATTCAAAGGATTTGAATATTGCCGCGGCAGAAGGTGTGTGGGGTTATTACACTATACAAAAAAACAACAGTTTCCGCTCCAATGATTTTGCGTTGAAATTAATCCAATCCTGTTCTGATCAGAAATTCACATGCGTACGTACGAAAACAGAAGCTGTTGTAGTAAATGTTTTGGCGCGTACAGCGATCGACGAATTAAAAGATGATCTCAGTAAGTCCAATTGTGTTACAATTTTAAATGACGCTTTAAACCACCGTAACAAGAAAATTTTAGACTTCCAGGATCAATCAGTGAAACGTCTGATATCATTGTCGACTATTCATATTAAGTACAGAGAGATAATAATTTGTTACAAAAAGTCGTGGCATTCTGTGGTGACAATGCCAATGTTAATTTGGGGAGTCTAGCTAGGCGAGGAACTAATAATGTGTTAGCAAAATTACAATCATCTCTAAAAAACTATTGATAGGAATTTGATTTACAATGCTATAAAATCTGCTGCAGGTGGTCTATCTTTGAATTACAAAAGCGTTATTTTAAAAATATATTTATTTTTTTATATTTATACGGTCCGAGTTGTAGCTCTGAAAGAGTTTTGCGATAAAGCTGAAATAGAATATCAGCAAATGCTTGGCTACAGTAAATTCAGCTGGCTTGGGCTTATGCCTGCCTTTCAGATAGTTTTAAAATTGTACCAACCTTTAAAAGACTATTTTTTGAGCATTGAGAAGTGTTCCAAATTAATAAAGTACTTTTTGAAGATCCCAAATCAGAATTACGGCTTTATTTTTTACATGCTCAGTCAGCAAGTTTTCACCAAGCTGTATTGAAGGTTAAAAGTCAGACTATGTCGGCAATTGAACCTGCAAAAGAAATCAATCTCAAAAACAATTTAGCCCAGAAACAGATCAATCAGTTTCTTCCATTTACTGTTCGTAGTTCAATTGTGAAACTAAAAGATAATGGCACTAATATTGATGAAGAGTTTGTAAAAAGTACGGCTACAGATTTTTATAAAACAGGTCGTTACTATCTGAAACAGTGGACTTGTTTTCTTACTAAAGAAATGGAGATATTTTATTGGGCAGATTTAAGAAAAGTACCTGCATGGGAAGATATTCATAAAGCATTGAATATCTTCATTGATAAGGGATATATTAACTCTTATAAAGACACAGAAGTATTTGACGAATTTATATTAGGTAATTTCAAACTATGTCACTTTTCAAAAAATAACCGAATGGAATAATTCAAATGTTTTCACAGAAACTCGTTGGGTGGAAGTATTAAAACACTTTCGCACCAACAATCTTCAACATGAAAATTTTGTGTTTTAATTGAATATATTTTATGTCTCTTGGTACAAATGCTCCAGTAAAAAGAATATTTTTTTAATGAATGAATTGTGGACGTCTGAAAAAAATCACTTACGGTTTCCGTTTTAAAGGCGATGTTGATTAGTAAGGTCAATATAAAAATCCTGCCAAGAGTTTTATGCTTATTTAAAATCATCTCCAACTATATTAAAGCAAATTTGTTCCTCTGAAAAATATAAATATAACTAGAAAACTTTGCTTTAATAAACCTAGTAATTGATTAATATTTTTCATAATGTGTTAAAATAAAAAGAATTATAATTAATGTAAACACAATTTTATTTGACGTTTTTTTATTATTATATAATTGCCAATCCACACCACAAAATACACATTTAATAAATTTTGGAATTAGGCCACATTTTTTGACTTTTTCAGGCTTGCCTTGCCTAGTCTATATGGACATCTCGTTTTGAGTAAAAAAAATGGTCAGTTTAGTTATAGCATTTTTTAATTAAAAAATACTTACAACGCTGCCAAAGTATATTATTTAATTTCTATATTTTGTTGCCAATTTAATTTCTGATCTAGAATACTCATTTAGGTGGGAAAACCATTGTTAATTTTGGCGATTTAGTAAATGATAATATTGATGGAGATATGAGAGATAAATGAATGACGCATCACGATACTTGTTTCAGTTTGTTAACATTTCCTTAACTTAGTTTAGTCGTATTTCGAGAATCAATTAAACACGGTATGTGTGCAGTGAATAAGTTTTGATAAAAAAATTGGGCGATTACGTTAGATCTGAACTTTTAAAGCAGTGCAGTTAATAGTTTTGGTGACAATGAATTAATTAATTTAAATTATTGTGCTTATTGGATAGTGTCAAAATGTTTATGCAATTGAGGATTATTGTTTTATTATTCTTAACATCGTAAGTTGAACATTAGTTTAGTGTAAGCAGGATGAGATAAGGAAAACATATTTAACTCATATAAAGCAAAAATATGAAAAGGTGTTTTAACAGTTTTAAAGTTTTCTTGCATGAAAGTTTTCTTGCTTCATTTTTATTACATGCAGTTTTATTATAATTTTACTGTTTTAAATTTATTGCTACATTTGAATTTGACAATAAAGTTTATCAACCTACTGAAATTTGTAAAGAAGTTATTTAAATATTTCTAAAATTCCTGAGCATAAAAAAATGCACCTATAAATTTTTCAGTTGTAAATATATTTTTTCCCAATGGTCGACGCTTTTTTAGGTTAAGTTAATTGTATATTCGTTATTTTTTTGTCTTGGTACCTTAAAAACCACTAATATATACACCAAAATAGCCGGGCAATTAAAACTGCATCAGTCGTATTTTTTTTATAAAAGAAGCAGCAATTTTTTAAAATCAAAAAGTGCGCGTGCATACATTGAAAAATTTTACGCAGAAAGTCTTTTACACCGTAGAAACAGCTTACGGCTAGATCTAGCAGATCAATCTGTTCTAAAGTGGCAAAAAAAGGTTGATTGACCATTTATGAAAATAATAAAACTCTTTAGGTTGTTTCTCCTATACCTCAAGACTTAAAAACCTTTTTTTAAATTTTTAACATCAGAAATTTATTGATGGCGGCCATTTATCACTTTAAAAGTAGTTGTCCCAAAAGTATGAAACAAAAACCGTCTTGTATATTATTAAGCAGTGAAAAATAAAGGTCTGTTTGTTTATTTACCTTTCCCTTTTTTTCTGTGTGGAAATCACAGGACATATTAAATCTAAAATCCAGCGAAATTTCAATTTTGTTTTTAAGTAAAAGAAGGTCAAATACAATCTATTTTTTTTTATTTGTTAGTGTATGTTGGTAGTTAAACCACCAATAATATTAACTGTAATAAATCAACTCTATTTTGTATAAATTTTTAAATAAAATCATTTTTTAAGAGATCCTTAATTTTGACTTTAAATAACTCTGATTGGGTTGGAGATAAAAATCTGAACACACAAAATGCAGTTGTTATGTAAATGTCAAGTAACTGAAAATTAAATAAACTATAGTCACTTGTCAAAAATGACCCTCAAATTAAATTTTAATATAATAAAAAGAAAAAAATTATAGTGGACAGCGACTTCTGAGGAATGAATATATGGTGTATAGTTTTCTTTTTTATTTTTGTAAGCTGGTTATCTTGCATACATTTTTTTGAAATAACATTTTTTATTTAAATTTAAAATTTCATAAATTTAAAACACAAACAGGTGAAGAAAGTATAAAAATTATGAAATGTTAAACTTTAAAATTAGGCTTAAAACCTTCGGTATCGCTCGGCTCCTTTCGGTGTCCCGATCACACGTGTGCAGCGCTAGCGTGTTGCGTGGAGGGAGTACTTTTTTCCCTTAAGGTTAGTTAGGGGCAGTTTGTTAACACGGAACTTAAAGATTTGGAAATTTGCAGGAAAAGAAAAGGTCTTTGCAATTAGCAGATTCCACAGTCGCCACATTCAGGGGATAAAGAATTGAACATAGGGGAGAGTTCGAAACCTCTCCTGATGGACTAAAAAGGATGTATTAAAGTGGCACTTTGTGTTGCTCTGTTGGTAGCTGCTGCTAGTCCAGCAACTATATTGGTTAATTTTGACTACCTAAATCTATATATTAACCATAAGTAGAATTTTTACTACGAGAAAAACTAAACAAAATGAGACAATTTTCTATTCTGTCTCGGGTACACGAGACCAAAGCTCCTTCACTCTGGAACTCGCTGTAAAAATATCTATTTTTTTAAATTTTATTTTACAAACGATGCTAATAAATTTAGTAAACTCAATTTTTTTGTAGTTTTAATAATTATACCGAAAAAATTATAAATACGTTTCTGAGCAGTAATTATTTCAAATAATGTAGTTGCTACTAGTGAGATGAATGCTAAATCGTTTATAGTTTTTTTTTTAATCTTTGTGACAACTCACGAAGGATTTGCATATACATATATACTATATTAGACATATACATATATCTCCTAAATACCAGAGTACCGTGAGTGCCGGGTTTTCCGATGTTTAACCCATCTTTTATGCCCAGTTCCGTCAACGCTGCCCAAGCACTGAAACATGCAAATATTGCATTTCACAGCACCTTTTAGACAACGCGGTAGTGCCACCACGGACATTATTTTTAAATAACTACTACCTAAATATGTCTGCCCGGCGGGGCTGGGATTCGAACCCGGATCGCCGGCGCGGCGAGCCGAGGCTCTGACCACTACGCTACCGAACAGACAGAAAAAATGTTTTTACTTGATGCGAGTACACAAAATATCGCATATTACGAAAAACAATGGAGGCATTAAAAAAAAAACTACAAACGCTTGAGCATTAATCTCACTAGTAGCAATTACATTATTTTTAATAATTATGGCTCATAAAGGTTTTCATCAAAACTACAGAAAAATTAAGTTTACTACATTCATTAGCATCGTTTGTAGTTTTTGAGTACATGGCGCACTTTTTTGTGCCTCCATTGTTTTTCGTAATATGCAATATTTTGTGTACACACATCAAGTTTAAAAAAGTTTCTTTGTTACTACAAAAAACTACAAACGATTGAGCATACATCTCAGTAGTAGCAACTTCATTATTTGCAATAATTACTGCTCAGAAATTTATTTATGATTTTTTCGGTCTAATTATTAAAACTACAAAAAAAATTGAGTTTACAACATTCAATAGCATCATTTGTAGTTTTTGTGTATGTGTCGCACTTTTTTGTACCTCCATTAGTTTTCGTAATATGCGATATTTTGTGTACTCGCATCAAACATTTTTTGTTACTACAAGAAACTACAAACGATTGAGCATTCATCTCACTAGTAGCAATTACATTATTTACAATAATTACTGTTCAGAAATGTACTTTTTTCTGTCTAATTATTAAAATTTAAAAAAAATTGTTGAGTTTACCACAATCATTAGCATCGTTTGTAGTTAAAAAAATAAATTAAAAATAGATATTTTTTAAAGCGGGTTCCAGCGTGATGGAGCTCGGGATCAAAAAGACAAATGGCTTCTCCTTTGTCTCGTGGCAACACATAAATACTTATGTTGTGTTCATGACATTTTTGGAGGTTAAACAGCATGTGTTACCAAATAAATATTTCTATCACAAATTTTAAAAATCGAAATTTTTAGCCGTGGACTCTTTAAGTAAATTCTATATTTCTCGGTAATTCAAATGTTTAATATTTTTATTGGTTTAAAGTTAAAAAAAAGTGTCATACCAATTTTAATATAAACGTTAAAGTGACGTCACAGATCATCTTTCCTATTGTAAATAAGTATTTTCGAAATTACGTTTTTTATTGGGTCTTAAAAGTTCATCTAGTACTAAACGTAGGTTGTTTGTAAATGATTCGCCTAAACGAGACACACACAACTTGGTTAATTAAAAGAAAGAACGGCAATTTGTTTAAAATTGAGTTTCAATAAGGCAGAGATAAGACACTAATTCGGAATAACATTAAGGAATATGGCAAATTTAGTGACTTTTTGTCTTTGCAGCTTATTTATTAACTTATTTTTTATAAAAAGGAAAAAAATATTATTTGTTGACCTTCTTTTTTTTACTAAATGACATGACATTACAAACATCGTGGTTATATTTATCGTAAGACTTATCCCAACAACAACACTTCTGTGCTTTATACATATTATATACATATATACCTATAAAATTTTATTTATTTATTTGAACGCCCTAATAGATTATCATATGTAAATAGTTTGCAGTTCCAATTATATTACATACATACGTGTCGAATTGATAACCTTATTTTTTTTTGATCGGTAAAAATGCGTTTAGTTTATAAAATTGTACGGAGTTAAAATTATTTACTTTAGTTCAATATTTTATTTAAATTATATTACCAGGGCCGGAGCGAACAGCTTCTCATTGGGGGGGGAGGTAATTTTGGCGCCCCAAACCCAATTTTTAAATTTATTATACTGCGTCACACGCTTTGTTTTCTTACCCACCGACGGGCTGTAAAGGATATGTCGCTTTTTATGGGTAATTTCACGGCTTCTGATCCAATGAGTTCGCAAGTATAATTCATCTGACAGCTCCCAACAGATTAACACATAGTGCCACTTTTATGCAGTCCAACTTAAAAGGTCCCAAACTTTCCACTTTCTTTGTTCGGTTATTCTCAGAGTGTCCAGACTGGAATCTACTACACGCAAAAATTTTCTTTTTCCCAAATCCAATAATATTTAGTCTTGTGTGAATAAGCTCCCTCTTACCACACTAAAAACAACCACGCTACGTTAATATGTAAGCCCCAGCTTTCGTTGACTGTAACAAGATTTAAAAAAAAATGTTTATGTAAAAAACAATACTTATCGTTAAACTTATTTATGTTACCTGCATGACGTGACACTATTTTATTGTACTTTTATACAAATTATAAATTTATACAATATTGTATGACCCTGTACTTTTTTACTTTGCTTGACCGTTACTAATTTCGATGAGTTTTTCTATACGGGGGCCCTGACCACAAATCTTAAGTAAATTTTTTTCGACGTTTTATTTTTGAGATATGGATTATTAAATATAATAAATAATTTAATAAACTCAATTCCCACTATCTCGCCCTTCTTTTATTATAAATTTGGTACACTAAACTATCATACAATGTTTGACATTAATCAAAAATAGTCGTGCTTTCATTTTTGGTAAAAATAGAAAACTCCCAAAAATATCGACCATTTAAACAGAAGGCTGTAAAGTGTCGCCTCTAATCTTTCCATATTAAAGCAAATAATATAAAATATAATACTACACAATTAAATGCAGTAAAGAAACTTAAATAATTATATTAAATAATTTTAAATATTCTGTAATAGTTTTCCTTAAAAACCAAAAATGTACAAAAAATCAGAAAAACAGTGAAAGTGTATTTAGTTTGAATTTGACATTTGTTAACTTTATACATGGTTACAATTATTTATTCTATTTATTGCGCAAACTCAGCAGGATCTTTTCCCCTATACCCGCTTGACTTTTTTGCTCTGCTGGCGTCCAGATTGTTCTACAGCACTGGGTTTCCCTTAATTTTCAAATTTTCTTAAAAACACCAAAAACAAGGCAGAAATAAATTTTCTAAACCATAAACCATATCCCAATTTTTATTTTACTGGTGCAATCTCTACCTATTTTTACATTATTGCGTAAAAAATATGGATATAGGAATATGCAGGTATGTGGTCACAAACCTGTATTTTTAGTGATTAAATTTATGAGACTTACAGTGTCTTTGTAATCGTCTGCAAGAACTGACCCATACTCTTTCGTAGAGAAACTGTTTGGGCCAATTTTTTTGTTTTTCACGGCGGCTGGCAGCATCTTATTTTTTTTTATTTGATATTTTTGTATTTTATTCATTTTATTTTTTTTTTCTATACAAAATATTGACAAAAATAATATATAATTTACTGTTAGCTGATAAAGTTTGTCGGTAATCTTATAAGATAAATACATACATTCCCAAGAGTCTCAATTGCTTAAAATACTTTAATACAGTACAGACGAAGATGCCATTGTTTTGTATCAAAGCCCGTATGTTTAGCAGATATAATATTTTATATCGCCGTCAAAGCTATAAGATTTCGGTGGCGTTAGACAAAACAAGACGCGAAAAATGTATACACAATATTATGTATGTATACACAAATATGACAAATAATATACTTTTTAAGGTTACAACGCGTTACAGATTAGCAACTAGAGATCGAACGCTGTTAAAATAACACCGATACGTCACGGTTTTATACGGGTTTGCCATATGAGACCGTGACGTATCGGTGTTGTTCTTACAGCGTTCGATCTCTATTAATTTTTATGGGATGCTGATGGACTTTTTAATAGTATTCTTTTATTTTGGGTAATTGCGATTTAAAAAAAAACTTCTCTCTTAATTTGACGCCCCAAAGAGAAAATTTGGCGTCCCCATCGATCACCTATGGGGGGAGCCTCCCCCTCTTCCCCCCTGTTCGCTCCGGCCCTCTAAAGTCGTCCTTGTATTTTGTATTAAAATTAGCTACACATTTTTGCAGTTGAATAATCTTCAGGGTTCAGTTGCAATTCGAAGCCGTTCTGTTTATTTGAAGACAGTTACAACTAAACAGTTATAATAGTTACGTTTTATTTTTAACCTAATTATTGTAAAAAGTCGAAAAACGATGTTTCGTGTTAACACCTTATATATTGTTGTATAAAAGCACTTTATTTTAGATTTTCTCAAAGAAGTTCCTTTGCTAAAATATTGGAAACAAAGTTTGTAAGCGTCAATTATTATATTTATTTTTTTAAATTTTATTATTGCTCATATCTATACCCTGGGATCTGTACCGAAACTGCCCTTTCTTGCATGTCTCGCGAGTAATCCAAAGAGTATTTCGTAATAAATTAAACCGGCAGAACAATATAGAACATATTTATAATGGTAAGTTTACACGCATGCTTAACCCGCATTTGAGAGTCATATACATGCCTATGGATACCTCGGTATGCTTTGAACAATCAAGAATAGCGGAAACCGAACTTATTTCGCCGTTTCGTTTATCAAATCTCTATTTAAAATACACAAAACAAAAAAAAGAAAGTCGGACAGAGATGAAGATGGTGGATGATTTAAATCCATCCACCCCAAGGGTGATAAACCTAACAAGGAGTGTTCGATCCCATTTAAGCCCATATACGCCAATTTAAATGTCAATTCGGTATTTGTGACGTAATCCGTTTGCCTGTTTGTTTTGTTTACAAGTAATATAAAGTCTTAATTTTTTAAAATATTATACATTACAGTTCTAATAGTAAGTGCATATCCAAAATAGTTTTTAAAAGTTGAATATTTAACAAAAATTAATAAAATAAATCTACCTTCTGGACAAAATGGGCAAACGGGTGACGTCCAAACATAACCTATATCTGCGGACAAATAGTAAAAATCGAGCACCCTTTGTTAAGTTTACCACCCTTGCATCCAGATCAAAAGCGATAATAAACGTGCGCACATCGTTGAGAGGTCACTTATTTTGATCGTACCACGTTGTTTAAGAAAATTTTACCACAGACCCATACCCAGGATAATATTAATAAAATGCCACGAAGTATAGTTGCGAAGCAATAAAGTAAATGAGGCTGACCCAAATGATAAATGCAAATAAACTCAGTGTTACTAAAGTTTTTACAGAAAATATTATATATTTAAAAAAATTGTGTAAATATGTAACTTTACAGGGGGGCCTTTTATAGCTTTTGTTAATTTAATTTGAATAATTAAAAATGTAACTGTAAGCTGTTGAGTTGTTTAACAAGGATGTGATAATACATGTTTGTAGAGTAGCCGCGAGACGAGACGAGACGAGATAAAGCCTTGTCTCGTCTCGAAATTTCGAGATAATATATTTCGAGACGAGACGAGACAAGGATCGAGACGAGACGAGACAAACGTTTGTCTCGTCTCGTCTCGTTTTATCTCATTTGTCCCGAGATGTTTTGGTTTATTTCAATTAAATTAATTTCAATATACAGTACATTGGTATTGTATAGGATAATTTCAATAAAAATTAGTTCGGAAGTTTAAGAAAAATGCTTGGACCCGTCGATTTTTATTTTTAGGTACATGTTACACATTTTTAAACTAATTTTTATGTCTGCACAGTGCACAAGGTGGTGATAAAGAGACATAATTTTTAAATGAAACACATATTTTATCCTTACATTATTAATTCCAATGTTTAATTCTAGAAATATTCATTCTCATTTTTTTACCAATTTTTAACTTTTTATAAAATAATAAAGTATACCCAAACTATCCTAATTGGCAATATTCTTATACCTACGTAACTTTCTGGGTATAGAATATGAAGTAGGAAATTCTAGAATTAAATAAATAGAATCCAGAACTGTAAACATATGAGTAGGTATAGGTATTCTATTTTAAATTTTAAAAAATACTTTTGTAGCACCCTAATACTTTATGGACGTGCCCTGTCTAATTCAAAATATCGTTAAAATTTAACATGCTATTTAACCATATACCTAATACTTACATAAGCACATTATCTACAAATCTTATATTCAAGGCATTAAATTACTTACTCCCCGCCATCGTTGACTCACCCTGTACACTATATACCTACAATCTAATAGCAAGATCTGCTGCAAACTGGTATGTATTTTAAGAAGGATGCATTGTTTTTAGTTAAAATTAAAACTTTTTAAAACATAATAGCGGCATATCCTCAACTAATAGAAAAACATGCAAAAACAACCCTCTGCATAGGCATCAAAAAGTGCCGCCCTGTAACATTTAAAATAAACCGTAGAAGCAAAATACGTAAAAAAATACGGGCTGTCCCATTTATGATGTATATCTTTTTTGGAACACCCTGTATAAATGCTTAAATTTTTTTATAACACTCCTTGTAAAATAAAAGTTGACGTGATTGAGCTTTTCTTAAAATTGTGTAGTTTTCTCACAAAATTGGTGATTTCAGACTTTACGGATACCCATAATATTATGCAACTAAAAATAAAATAAAGGACCTAATAATTTGTTTTTTTTTTTATTTAAAATAAAAATATAGAATAACTGCAGTTAGATCTTGCAAAAAAGTCTCTATAAACATAAGTCCGGATATGCATCGTTTCGAAATTGGAAATACGCAGGGTCCTAAAGTTAAAAAGAAGCTTTAATTGTACATAATTTTTTAAAACAATTATTTTGATAAAACAACTTAAAATGCAACTTTTTTGTTATTTGAGTTTTTTTCGAGAGACAAAGTAAAACTTCTACTTTTCTAAAGGGTATAAAAAAAAGAATCGGTTTTAATTTTTTTCTTGAAAGCAAAGCAAAATTTAAAAAAAATCAAGAGTCAAAATAGTTGTATTTTAAGTTGTTTTATCGTGGGTAATACCACGAGTGCTTAAAAATTACCGATCATTTTTCACGATAGCGTGTTTCCTCATAATTTCACGAGTCCGAGGACGAGTGAAATTTTAAAAAAAAAACAGCATAAGTAAAAATTATCTGGTTAATTTTAAAGCACGAGCGGTAGAATATTTCACGAATCAAAAACGTAGATAAAGTTTATTAACTAAAAATTAAATATTAATTTAACAAACCGTCATTATTATTTAAAAATTTCGTATTGTCAATTTGACAGTAAGTGGAAAAACCACGTTGCCTAGACGACGTGGAATTTCTGCTGTAATTTTTCCATAATACCACTTCTCTTATAGGAAAATATGTACATAAGTGAAATATTCAAAATAATTAAAAAATAATAAAACCACAGGGTGATATACTTTTTAAAGCAATTAATTTTAGCTTCTTTTTTTAACACCCTGTAATTCTGAAACGATGCTTTTCTTGACTTTTGTTTATAAAAACTTATTTTTGCAAGATCCAACTGCTGTCGAAGTTTGTAACACTAAATCTTAAACCACCTGTAGAATTCTTAAGAACTAAAAATATATTGTTGGAGATTTATTACAGTTAGTTCACTTAAGTTTTAAGTCATTAAAATTTTTCGAGATGTCTCGTCTCGTCTCGACTCGAGCTTATCTCGAAGGATTTTATCTCGTCTCGTCTCGTCTCAAAATTCGAGACAAAATGCTCTCGAGACGAAACAAAATGGCTTCGAGCCGAGACGAGACGTCTCTTATCTCGTGTGTCGCGACAACTCTACATGTTTGCTTAATGTGTTTGTTTTAGACCCAAATAATTATATAGCGTGTTCTTTTAATAGCCATATAAAAAAAATAGATTTTAGGAATTTTAAATTTACTAAACCTTTAAAGAAAAATTGAGATAATTTTTCGAAAAAATATATTGGCTTTGGTACAAAACAATTTAAATGTGATTTCTAATATTGCGACCAAAGAAACCAGTGACAAATATTTTAAGATAATGTTGTAAAACTACCACAATTTATTCGAAACTGCATCTTTTGTAGTTTCCTCGGTCGCAATATTAAAAATCACTTTAAAAATGTTTTGTACCAAAACCAATAGATTTTTTCGAAAAATTATCTAATTTTTTTTAGGGGTCTAGTAAATTTAAAATACCCAAAATGTATTCTTTTATATGACTATTGAAAGATCACTTTATATAATTACTGTAGTCTAGATCAAACACATTAAGCAAACATGTATTATCACATACTTGTTAAAAAACAACTTAACAGCTAAGAGTTTAATTTTTTATTTGCGACATTAAATTAACACAAGCTATAAATGGCCCCCCTGTAAAGTTACATATTCACACTATTTTTTTATAATACTTTCTGTATAAATTTTAGTAATAATAAGTTTATTTGTACTTATCATTTGGGTCAGTCTCATTTACTCTATCATTTAGCAACTAAACTTCGTGGCATTTTAATAATATTATTATCCTGGGTGAATTAAAACGTATCTTTAAAAATTTATACACATGGACATAAAATATGCAGTTAAAACACCGTAAGACTTCAAACAAAGAAAAAAAATTGTTAAAATCATAAAAAAATTGTTAAAATCATAAAAAAATACACTTGTTGCGCTCCTTTTAAATTTGAGTCACTGTAATTTGGCAAATGGCAAGTAATGTGACAGCAAAGAACTAAGTACACAAAATAAAATTTTAAAAAACTGCTTAAAATGATGTTCTTCGTCTTGAATGCACATTTGTGTCTGACTACCTGACTAAATCACTTTTGGCGCGCTAAACTTATGTTCTATATTGTTTTGGTGGTTTAATTTATTACAAAATACTCTTTGGGTTCTTTTTTTTTTATCTTGAGACAGTCCACGAAGGCTGATGCCTAAGTACTAACATACCGTGGGTGTCTTAAGTGTAGTGAGAGGGAGTTTGTTCCTACGGGACTTAAATTTTTGGAGATTGGGAGGAGAAGAAAAAACTTTTGCGGGCAGCAGGTTCCATAGTCTTGACACTCTAGGGATGAAGGAACGAAGAAAGCGGGAAGTTCGGGGCCTCTCTAACTGAACTGTAAAAGGATGCATAAAAGTTGCACTACGAGTTGCTCTGTTGGGAGCTGCCAGAGAAGGTATTATACTGGGCAATTCCTCCGAGTAGAAGCCGTGAAAATACCTATAGAAGAGCGACAGATCCCCTACAGCTCGACGGTGGGCAAGAAGAGGAAGACTTTCTATGAGCGTTGAATCATTAATAAGACAAACGGCTCTTCTTTGAATGGAATCCAGATTGCTAAGTGTTGTAGGGGACGCCATTCCCCAGACATGAGAACAATATTCTAAAGAGGGTCCGATTTGGGATACATACAGAGTATACAGATTAGAAGAAGATAAATATTTTCTGGCTCGGAAGAGGAATCCAAGCTTTTTTGAAGCTGCCGAGGCTATGGATGTAATGTGTTTGTGCCAGTTGAGGTTATTCTCAAAAGTAACGACGACAAGATTAAACGACTCTTTGTTCTGCAGAACTTGGCTGCTCATATGTAAGGGATGAGCATTGGCAGACTTTTGTCGCGACAGCGAACATGACTGTGTTTTCGAGGCATTAAACTGAACAAGATTTTTGGCGCCCCAATCCAAGATAAGTTTGAGGTCTTGTGAAAGAGATATCTGCATTGACCTGCGCTTGTTTTCCAAATCAGACTTACATGGTGGCTTAAAAAATTGAATATTAGAGTTGAGGGTACTATCGTCAGCAAAACTATGAATGGAATTGATTGTGGAGGAGAGAAGATCGTTAATGTGTAGAAGAAACAGCGTGGGTGCCAGCACGGCCCCCGGGGCCCCGTTTTTTTTAGAAGCTGGAGGAAGACCATCTACACTCTGATATACGCATTAGAAAAAACTGTGGCCAAAGAAAGCTTAGGTGGAAACCGAAAAAGGAAGTTTGTTGAAGTCCATCATGCCACCCGATCAAACTTTAATGTCAAAGCAACGATCTGGGTTCAAAAAACTAAAGGGGGCTTTTCCTTTTGAACAAAGGAAAAAGATCAGCTGGGATCTACTGGCGGAACCTTTTTATCATTAAATCTTTAATTTTCCCGAACTTTAAGATTTGGGAATTAAAAAATTTTCCCCTTATTTCAAACAACTGAAAAAAAGATATAGGCAATTAAAAGGGGATTTTTGGATTTTTTTGGGGCGGTTGAAAGTGAGTTTCCCCAATCCCGGGAAAACCCCCTTTTTAAAAATTTAAAAAGGGACAGAATGGGTAAGCCGGGGCACTTTTTTTTAAATGATTCTTTTCATCCAGCCCAGACTTTTTTTAGTATTAAAGAAGAACGAATATGCTTGATTTTTGATTTTAAAAATTATATCGGACATTTTATGAGAAACGGGGCAACGGGAAAAAAGATTAAAGGGATCAACGTAAATTGCAGCAAATTGTTTAAAAATAGTTCGGTTTTTTTCCTTTAAGGTAAAAATTCCTCTTCAGAATTAAAACCCAGGGTATAGAAGGGAATTTAATTATTTTAAAACTTTGTTTCAATAATTTAAAAGGGGAAAATTTTTGAAAAATAAAATAAAAAAAAATGCTTTTTAAAAGTATATAAGGGTTACGAAAAGAACACCCATATAAAACCAAACATCGTTTTTGTCTTTTTTCAATAAGGTTAACAATAAAAAGTAACTATTTAACTGTTTAGTTGTCACTATCTTTAAAAAATTTAATTCCCCTTTTTTAAAACAAATTAAAAGGTCA
The DNA here is from genome assembly GCA_019359885.1 of Listronotus oregonensis. NCBI lineage: Eukaryota > Metazoa > Arthropoda > Insecta > Coleoptera > Curculionidae > Listronotus > Listronotus oregonensis. The sequence continues at coordinate 4,758 of JAHBCN010001639.1, read as the reverse complement.
CTTGAGCTGTCAGGATGGGTAATATTTTTAAATAAAATATTAAACTAAAGTAAATAATTTTTAAATTGTACAATTTTAAAAAATAAAACATTTTAACCGACTTAAAAAAAAAAGGTTTCAATTCGACACGTATAATGTAATTAATTGGAATGAAACTATTTACATATGATAATTTATTTGTTTGTTTTCTTGTTTAAAAGATTGTTTAAAAAAAAAAAAAAAAAAAAAAAAAAAAAAAAAAAAAAAAAATTTTTTTTATATATATATATATATATATATATATATATTTTATATATATATATATATATATATATATATATATATATTTTATATATATATATATATATATATATATATATATATATATTAAATTTTTAAAAAAAAAATTTTTTTAAAATTTATTAAAAAAAAATAAAAATTAAATTTAAATTTTTTTTATATTTTTAAAAATATGAATTTTGCCCAAGAGTAAAAACTTTTTGTTTTAAAATTGAAATTTCGAAAAAAATTTTATAAAAAAATTTTTCGAACTAAAAAACCTTTTAAAAATGCAATTACACCCTTTCTGTAAAAAATTTTTTCTTTTTGAAAATTCTATAATTAAAAAATTTAACTGTAGTTACATGTATTCTAGGATGTCACTAGAAATAAATTTTAAAAAGGAAATGTTTTCAGCAACCGTCAAAACCTTGGAAATTATAGAGCATAAAAAAGGTGTTATTAATTTTTTTTTTTAAATTTTTTTTTAATCGTAAAGGGCCATTGCATATTTTAAAATGGCTTTAGTTTTAATTAACTTTTTTTTAAAAAAAATTTTTAAAATTTCAAAATAAAAAAATTAATAATAAAAAAATTTTCCCCAAGGTTTTGGTTAACTTACTGAGAATATTAAATATATATATATATATATATATATATATATATATATATATATATATATATATATATTTTATATATATATATATATATATATATAATATATATATATATATATATGGAGGGTTTTTTTTCCCCACCTGAAAAGTGAATCGGAGCATCTGCCACATTTCCCGTTCTTATTCTGTTAAGAGTTGCCCAGACTCTTTGGTTGGAAAAAACCCCCTCGGGCCCTGCTTTAAAATTTTTGGCATGAAACCGGGTTGGCGGGCTCCCTTACCCAGCCCCTCTTACGTTCAGTAATGTTAAATTTTTTTCGAAAAGCATTTTTGCATTTTTTGGGGGGGGTTTTCCCTTTGAGCGGCCTTTTTTGTCCCCATGGGCAATTCCAGCTTGGGGCAGAACGGGATCAGCGTTAATTTTTTTTCTCTAACAAGAGCATGTTCTCGACGGATGGATGGAGGGGCTTGTGGCTCAGTGGGGGCAGCCAGTGGGGTGGGAGTGGTCTTTATTGTCCCCTGACCCAGCAACCATGGCTTGGTTCAGTTGCACATCAACAGGGTTTTATTGTGGAGCTGTTGATCCACCCCCTTTTGAAAGTATTCCGGGGAGGGGGTTTTACCTAATTTGATCAGTGTAAGGGTGGGGAACCCATGGTTGGGCCGCTTTTGTAGGATGTTATTTCGGGCCCCGAGTTTTTGGGTGTTTTAAATTTCTTTGAAACTTAATTTCTATCAGTGCCCCAAATATTTAAGGGTGGGTTTTTGGTTTAGGACTCTTCCCCAAAGTAGTTTTTAAATTGGTGGGTTTTAAACTTGTTGTTTGGGGGAAAAACACCTGGTTTTGGGAACTTGGGTTAACCTCCAAATTACAAAATATCTCCCAAAGGGGATCCAGGTCGTTTGTTAGAATTTGCTCGGGAGTCTCTAAGTCTTTTCTTGTAGAAATGCCCCGTCATCAGCGTATCCAAACTTTTTTTATGTAGTTTTTTGGGGATATCTGCTATTTTAGAGACCCGAAGAGCAGGGGGAAAACACCGATCCCGGAAGGCCATTGTTCAATTTCATTTTGGGGACTGGTCTTTTTGCCCCTATGTTGAAGCATCTTTGGGTAGCATGGCTTTATAACATCTTTAAACTTTTGCATGGGATAACTCCCCGTTTATATATATATATATATATATATATATATATATATATATATATATATATATATATATATATATATATATATATATATATATATATATTTTATATATATATATATATATATATATATATATAATATATATATATATATATATATATATATATATATATATATATATATATATATTTAATTTTTAAAATTTTAAAAAGGAAAAACGTTAAGGAAAAATCAACCGGGCCCGCAATATCTAAGCATATGGAGGATCCACGATAAACCTGTGCAGGTTGCTGTGGAAGAGAATATAGAATCTAACTTCTGAATTAATCTAATCTAATTAGTAAAATTAAGTTTGCTACTTTCATTAATTTTTTATAATTACAGTTATGTTAAACCTGTACGTTGCATTTTTGTATAAGAAATCCATCTTTTTCCAGTCTTCTTGGTAGAGAAAAAAAAAAAAATTCTAGAAACCTTCAAATAGCAAAATTACAGATCTAAATTGAAATGGTTTACAGTGCAGCCCAAAGAGAATTATATTGTTAGTACTTTAATATCTTTATAAAAATCTAAACGTTGAAAGGCAATATAGTAATAATAGAAAAGGCGACAGAACTCTTCGCAGAGTTTAGTTGTAGTTCAAACACCGTTCCAACAATTTAAAGTCAACATCTATTAACCATAGTTTTACCATTGTTACGTTCCACTCTTATTTGTAAAAAAAAGAAGAAAATTGTTTTTATACGAAGTATTTTGGTACATAATAAATTATGAAATCTTTCATTTAGGATTAGAAAATTATTATTTCTACCTAATACAACATTTTTTTGTTATCTTGATTACAAGCATCAATGTTGTTCTCAAGGTTTTAATAAAAACTTTTACTATATTGTTAATGTTAATATAAAATGTATACATTCACATAAATAGTATTTTTATCGTCATAATATTATGACATTTTAACATTAATACAAACATTCTTTTCGGATAAAAAACAATCTTTTACCATACTCAAAGTCGTCGTTAGGTGACAAAAACAACAGGTAACTTTTCCTTACAGTTACCAGTAACTTAAAAAACTTACAGACATTATGTCTGAGAATTAGTGTGCGACCAAAGTTCGGCTTCTCCCAAAAAAAGCCAAGTTTGAGAATTTTATATCCAGGAAAATTTAAAACTTCGGAAACTAATAGGGAAAAATAAAATATTTACAAATTCCCCTAAACTTTTTTTCCTGCCCCTTCCTTACGGAGATCATGTATCGGACGCCCCTGGAAATCGTTTTGTTTAAATAACTTTTAAAATAGGAAAATTTTTAAATTTTTTTAATAGAGGTTAAAATTCTTCAAAAAAATAAACCCCTTTAAAACATTTTGGTTATTTATTTCCAGGGACGGACTATTTGCCCAAAATTGAATTTTTTTAACACCCTGTATGAAAAAGGGCTCAAAATCTTTTTGAATTTTAACCTTAAATTTAAAAAAAAAGGTGCTCTTCATTGACATGGATAAAATCAACTGTTTGAAAAAAATTCATGGTTTTTTTTTTTTAATTTAAAAGGGTTTTTCTAATTTTTTTTAATTTTGGGAAACAATTTTGATCCTTTTTAAGAAGAAAACTTTAGTAAATGTATGTAAAATTTCAAAAATATCTAAAGGGGTTTTAAAATATTAATTAAATTTTTTTTTTAAAATTTTAACACTCTATTCTCAAAAGTTAAGACGTTTGGGACATACGTTTATAAAAAGTTTTCTTCTTAAAATGGCCCTAAATATTGACTAAAATTTGGGAAAAAACATAATTTTAAAAAAATACCAAACATATATTTTTTTCTCTAAACAGTTGATTTTATCAATGTCAATGTTTTTTTATTTAAAGGTTTAAAAGCTTTTTAAAAAAATAATATTTTAACCCTTTTATCATCGGGGTTTTAAAAAAAATTGCTATTATTTGTCAGACCAGTTTCCCGTCAAACTAAATAAGAAAAAATTTTTAAGGGGTTTTTTTAAAAGACATCAGTCCCAAATTAAAAAATTAAATTACCCCAAATTTTTTAAAAAGTTTTAAAAAAAACTTTTCCCCGGGGTCTCCCTTTATTACTTTTGAGGAGTAAAATTTGAAAATTGTATAAAACAAGAAAAAATGCAAAAACCCACTGTAATTAACATAACGAAGTTTTATATGCATTAGTAATCATTTCTTTATCTTTTTATTTACTTTTAAAATTTTTTTTCCTTTTGTTGTTAATTTAGAACAACAAAATATTGAATATTTTTTCCAAATTTGTTAAATTTTTAAAAAATATAAAAAATAAATGACAGCAACGAAACATATATCGTATAACTTGAAATAACAGGTTAAAAGAACACCCTGTATAATAAAAAATTTAACTTATTTATTTGTTTATACAACCTAAATCCAAAAAAAAAATTTTAGAAAATTTTATTTCTTTTTTTTAAGTTCGGTTTTATTCATTAGATCCGTTTTTGCTAAATTCCCAGTGCCCCGAGGGCTCGCCACACCTAATGGTGTAGGAAAGTTTATAACTTTAAAAAGATCATTTTAAAATATAATAAATAAAAAGAACATTGGATAATAATACAGGTCAACATTTTTGATCTACGCGGGAACGCCGAAAGCGGTTAGGTGCTACTAGGGTTTATAGGGTCGTGATTAGATGAGTGGTCGGTTAACCCCCCCACGCCTTTAAGGCAAAAACGTAAAACAAAAAGGAAA